>VYZW01040924.1:85737-143647 GCA_013401315.1 Balaeniceps rex | reverse complement strand
GGAAACGCAGCTGTACTTCCAAGTGGCAGGCAAGTTTCGCACCATCTTTCATAGCTTTGCTTCTCATAAGGCCTCCCTTTTTCCTGGTGGTGCTGCTGTTGCCCTATCCCTAAGTGTGCTTGCATGGGGGCAAGGGGCTGTGAGTCAGGAAGAGCTTATGTTGGCAGTGCACAACTGGGTTACACTCCAGCTTGCCCCCTCTTATTTGTGCTCCCTCTGCAGAGGTGAAGGAAAAGCTATAATGCCTGAGCTGCAAAGCAGACCTATGCAGTAGGTTCAGTGGGACTCTGTCATCCTCGAAGGGCCATTGCTGAGCTCTTGCAAATATGCCGTGACGCAGGTGCTACAAAAATAGAAGTGAAAACTCATGATAATGACCCAGGCAGCCCTGCCAGGGTGTCCTGGTTGTGTATCGTTTTTCTTGGTTTTGATTGAAGTTACCGTAAGGGAGACACTGATGGCTAAAAAATGACTTTTTGAACAGTAAATACCTCTGGAAGAGGTGGTCAAAAAGGTTAAAAAAAGTCTGAAAGATTAAAAAAGTCCTTCTATTTTTTTTGTGTGTCACTTAGAAGATTTTCCCCATTTTCCAGTCACCTGAGTATCCTGAGTTTTTACTGACCATTTCCGGAAAACTTGCCTCTATTTTGCTATGAGTTGATGAAATGCCTCATCAAGAACCAAGGCAAGGTTTTCTCAATTCCCTTTTATTTAACAAGTGAATCATAAATAAAATAAAATACACAAATGACTGACCACCCAGTTAAAAGAAAAATGTGTTCAGCTTCATTTCAAGTGAACATAACAATTTGCGTTCAGACGTGCTGATGGAAGCAGTTTCTGCCAATAGTAGGAAACTCTGCATTATTTTTTTTTTTTTAATGTTGATAAAAGCTAGGGTTGACATCTTTAGGTCTGGTGCAACCTGTCTGTGCTGTGGATCCTTCTTCAGGAGACTTTCCAAATTGCTGTAGATGCTTAGCTTCAAACTGCTTTTCAAAACCACCCTTTACCACCACACATAGACCTAACAGAAAATGAGACTCGTGGCTCTGTATAAAAAGGCAAACAAAAAGAAAAACAAATTATTTCCAATAGTAAACCCATACATCTTAGCACAGCCTGATCTTGTGTAACATAACACTAACTATACCAACATCGTCTCCGACTTATTTATTCCCAACGTGGAAGGCCGACCAATTTCCTTTACAATCTAATATTTTCTTTAAGACTTCGTGCAGCTAAAATAGTCAAACTGTGCTGTCCACTGTGGGAACAGCTGTATACTTCAGTACTGCTGTGACAGAGGTTAACAGCAATTAGTTGCCATTTTTTTTGTATTCGTGGTTCCCATTTACAAAATGTTCTTCAAAACTAGTTGAATTCAAAGCTTATTTCCATTTGAGGAAAGCTGGGAATCTGACCTAGCTGCAGGAGTCAAGACACAAAATAAAATGAAATATCAGACGTGCAGTAAAATCATACACCCTGCAGAGCTGTGTTTGTAGTCCTGTGTGATGACTTTATTTCAGTCCAGATAGTTACTGCATGATAATATTGGGGGTGGTGGTGAGCTTTAGACAATAAACCAGATGCATCTATGTTGGGTAGTCTGAGCTACCATGGCTCACTGCTTCTATTTCATATGCACACTCAGATTTGGAGAACCCTATGGACCACTTCCTACTCAGCATTTCTTAGTTGCAAAATGTAACCTGAACTGAGGGTAAAAGGCTTTCTCCCTATCCCTTCGCATGTATCCAAGAGGATTTCAAAGAAGCCCAGGGATTAGCTGACCTTTATGCGTTACAGCTGGGCATGATGGGGCTAGTACTGGGGGAGGAGGGTGTAATTCCATTGCGTCCTACTCCATCAGGCAAGTTTGTGGAGTAAAAGTCACTGTCTTGTTTATCTCCTCTCTCAGCACTAAGGGTATGGCAGAATTTGCAGTTACACCTGATGGTATCTGAGGAAAGGCGGAGGAATTTGCTCCTTTGCCAGAGCATGTTTTGCACTTCATTGCACTATTATAAATCACTCTACTCGGCTGTAACTCATTCATGAGTACTGGGTGTGTGGAGGGGGAGAGTAGAAAGGGGAGGGTGTGGAGGTTGAGTAGGGTTAACAAAATTTGAAACAGATTTATTGAAAGCCCTTCAAGAGTAAATAAAAAAAGACAGCCCAGCTGCTGCTGTTCTGCAACACAGCAAACTATGAGCAAGAAATCCTAGTAATTAGTTTCATTTGTAGGTGAAAAAAGGTCTTTGAGAATGTCTGGTATTAATTATCATTAAGGGTTAGTCATCATTTCCATTTGAAAAACCTATATTTTTTATTTTTAGCTTTACGTGTTGTCAGCTTACATGCAATTAAAGAACCCTCAAAGCAACTGAATCGCATGTGTCACCTGTACAGCTTTACTGGCTTCAAGACAGCAGCCTCTGCTTGTCCCAGACCCCCAACGTCCCTGGCTCTATGGGACTTAATTTCAGTGCCAGCCTATTGGTTTGCACTAGTAAAAGAGATCAGCTTTCCTTCCAAGCTGTGTGTCTCGCTCACACCCTACAGATGGTCTGGCTGCAGTGGCAGGGCTACTTCAGATGGCTCGGAAGGAGCCAGTAAATGGTAGGTGAGGTATGTGGGTGGAGACTTTCAAAAGCAGAGAGAAATGCTAGGTATCTGCATAGTTTCAGTGGTAAATCTCGTACTCCTCTGTGCTCTTTCATACCTCCTTTAAAACAATTAAAATTAGTGTTCTCTCAAAAATGGGCTCACTCCATTTTAAATTAAAATCAAACTCCAGGTTTGCTCTTCAGCTTTGCTTGTAGTAGGATGGGTTTCTGTTTGTTTTTATTTTAAATACTCTCTTACATTCTGGATTACGGCTGCTACGCGTCACAGTGCTGTATATCTGCTACAAATGGTCTTTGTTTATCTTGTATGTGAATTTTAAAGTTCTATTGATTTGTACTGTGTTTGTAGGAAAGGCTGGTTTTATGCCTAGTAATTGCTTTATGGTGAGCAATAAGGACTGGAAGAGGAAGGACTTGAGCTGGTTTAGTAAATATGTGGGTAGAATCCTACTTCTGTTAAAGTTTTGCTACCAACTTAAACATAGCCAGGCTCTCACTCCTTTTGAGTAGATCACAGTAAGATTTTGGTAATTCAATCTCCTTATCTTTAAATAGGGCAACTATTAATACTCTGCTGGCAGATCTTCCTAACCCAGTATAGTACAAGAGGAAGTGTTATCTGGCATATGTGATGCAATGCTTGGCTCCTGCGCTGTTCAGTGGAGCTTGTCAACAGAAAATATTTTGGTTGGTTGTTTCTAAGGCCTGAAGTAATACTATATCACTCTGGCTCATTATGGCATTAGGGTTTTCTTGTTTTTCTTTATAGATTCATGAGGAACTAAATAGGACAGCTTTGTCAGTAATGTGAAGAAGCAATATTTCCAAAGGAACTCTACCCTGTCAGGATTCCCTAACTATGGTGCATTTATACACTCTTTGGTGTGCAAATTACAGCAGCTATGAAGATGGGTGGGCATAAAAGGAAGAATTGTTTTGAAATACTTGCCCACTGGTATTAATTAATAATGGCAGAACTAAATAGTTCCATCATCGTGCTCGTTTGTATTATCTAGTTATAGTAAATATTCTTTCATGAGTTTAAAAATATATGTATATGTAGGTCATTTGTGGTTTTTGATTTGTGTGCCTCTCCCACTGACATCAACAAGTTATCCTGCATACAGAAACCTTCCATACGCTGTAAGATTTTTGTCCTGAAGGAAAAGCAACAACAAAAGGAAACAAAGCATAAAGCAACAGTTATTATTCTTGAAATAGCTTTTATCATTTTAACTCTGATTTACTTACTAGAATAGATTGTTTTGGATTATTTCCGTATTAGTTGTTCAAAAATGTTCACTTGTACGTTACTTTCTCCTTCTCTCTAATTGTGTGATTTTAGCTGTTTATGTACTAAAATGTGGGTCAGCTGAATACTCTAAAGTGGAATCAACATAACACTGTTCTGTGACATCATCTACACTTTTATCGAGATAAAAATACTAAGGTAAAAAAACCCCAGCTTTCAGGTGGTATTAGTATTAAATCACCCCCTGGGAAAAGCCCTTGGTGTTAATGAGTCATGAAACTTACGGTTTTAAAGATAATCTTTGACACCTATAGCTATTCATATGAAGAGCATTTTCATCAGCAGATTCCATCAGAAATTACTAATTAAAGCTTCCTCTTCCCGCTCTGTGTTTAGAGACAAAATAGCGGGGAAAAATGGCTGCTAAAGCTAGGATTTTATTCAGATTTTTCAGTGCAGTCCAATTTGCATAAATTCTAATAAAGTGTTATTAAAATCTATTAACACTTGTCTATGGCAATTAAGTTAAGTTTTCTATTTTGAATGATTGCATTTTATGCAAACTGAGATAAGGAAGCATGGAGGGCTAGCAAAGAATGCAGTGTAATCCTGGGAAGGATGTGTGAAAAATGTTATTCACAAGGCACAAACTTTAGGAAGGAATAAATATTGTCTGCTTTCTAAAAGGCAGTGGAAAATTCTTGGCTCTATGGAGTTGAGATTCAATCATGACTGCTCTCGGATGTTTATTTTACAATATATATATGAGATATACAAGACTGGTTGAACATCATGATATTTTATTATAAAACCTGGAGGGCACTGTCCTCTAGAGAGAATTGAAGATTTTAACTAATATTGATTATTTAGTACAGACTGTAAAGATCATAAGTTAAAATGGGAAAAAAGAAAGCCAAGGAAAGATTTAAAAATTTTTATAGATTCTTGAAGGTTTCAGGGGAACTGGCAAAAATTCGAGTAGCGTTAATTCATAGAACTCCTTTAACAGCTACTGTGTATGTTGACTTTCTTCACCCAAATTACAGCAGAAACACAGTAGAAACCCATGGAAAGAGTGAGCATTGGTACCTGGTTTGCCATTCTGGCTTGAAAACCCTGCTTCATCTGTATTTCTACAGTGCAGCTCTTCATGCTCACCTGTGGATGAGTTAGGGCTTCTCAAAGCACTTGGACTAGCGCCCTCGGCAGGGTGACTTCCCACCACCCTCTTTTTGACTGCTGCCCCACGCTGGGAAGTGGGGTGAGGGCAAACGTGGCTGCTGGTGGTCCCCATGCAGCCCAGCCCCAAGGGCTGTCTCTGGCTGCATTTGTGCTGAGGGACAGGGAACACTCTTTGTGCATCTGACCTCCTCTGGGAAACCAGGGTGGCCACTGGTGGCCTGAGTTGAGACCCTTCTCATGCTTCTTCTGCTGCACTTGCTACTGGTACCACAAACTCAAAGCTGCAGCTGCTTGGCAAATGGACCCTGTGTTTTTGCAGCCTGCTGTTTCTAGGTGGTTAAAGGACCCTTCATTCAGGTTAAAGAAAGTGTAGCTACCAGGCATGCCTCTTGTGTTTAAATTGAAAGAGGAGTCCCGCTTCTTTGAGAGTTTCCTGAGAAGCTTTGGCCCTTTAGATCCTGACAACATGATATTTGCTCAAAGTTGTGAAGAAGTTGAAAATATTAGTCATCCTAAGGGATAGGTATGTGCATAGTGTACTTATCCAAGTAATAATTTGCATTTGTAATCTACATTGGACCAACTCACTTGAATTCTGCTTATCAATCAGTTTCTAGGGCTCTTAAAAGAGCATCTTAAAAAAACCAAACTGCAATCAAGAGAAGGCAGGTCCTTGCTTCCATATCTGGAATTCCCTTGTCCAAATTACATGGTCTTTAGGACGATGAATGAGGACTGTGATAGTAGGAGTCATCCCTGTGTCAATAATGAGTGAGAGCTGGAAATGTCATGTTATTTGGGAGGGAAAATTCTTCTCTCTCCTCTATTGTTTGTTTTGGGTATCGGTATACCTGGGGGTATCAGGCTTCGCTTTGGTCTCTGTGTGCTTGAAGAGTTCCACTCCTATTTCCCATGTTTTAGAGGGAGGGGGAAAAAAAACCCAAATCAACCAACAATAAAGACTGTGGCAGTTACGCATTTACTTTGCAATGACCCTCCAGGATTACATCACCCTGGAAGTCAGCTATTTGGCTCTCCCTTGAAGAAATTGTCCGTCTCCATCTCAAATTGTCTGTTAAAACCACATAAAGGCTGGATTTAGTTACCAGAGATAACCTTGGCAATGACTTCTTACCAGCGCTGGTTATGCTTCACTGGAACCAGCAACTGTGAAGCAGTAAAGAGGGACTCCTGGGGCGGGAGGTGGTGCTGGGCTATTAAACCATCTTTCTTGAAGGATAGGATATCCCCATGCCTTTCAGCACATATAGAACGAAAGGTAAAGGTCTTGGCTTTGAATTTGGCTCTCTTTCTTGCCAGCATCTCGTACGCTAATTCACGTGCACAGCAGAAAATACAATAAATAAGTTTGCTTGTCACTAACCATGGTATTTTTCTTAAAGGCTACAAAGATTTAGACACCTTGCTTTTGTGGACCTATTTTCTTAAATGGGAAGGTTTTTTCCTTAGTGTGGCCTAGGTGGCCATACAAATATCTGGGTGGACGGGCTGACAATGTTTATATAACTTTCAGAAAAATTATTTGTAGGGCCTTTTTTTTTTTAGAAGTTTCTCTAATGTATTCATTAACATTTTCTTCTCTGTAGCCTGTTAAGTTGGAATTATGAAAACAATACCAGCAACATTTTGGAGTGTTCTTCAAAGCATTTTTAAAATAGTTTTTCAATACTATGTGGCAAGAAATGAAATACACAATATTTTTTCTATTGTACAATGGAATACACACAAGTATAATAGAATATAAATGTTTTATAGGCTTTTTTTTTTAAACGACCTCCTAACGCCTTGGGGTTGTGCCTCTTGCAAATGATGCTATCGGTCCCAACTCTTGCTAGGGGACTGTTTATCTCCCACCATCCAGCATGGGGAGCATGACCATTTTCTCTTTCTATTTCTGTAGTCTTTGCATGACCCAAGCTGCCAGTGGAGCTGGCAATAACCAAGGGCATGCAAAGAAAGTGGGAATGGGTCTTCTGCTGCTACTGTCCCGAAGGGAGATGGAACGTGATGTTATGCTCTGTTTCTCAAGCTTTGCTGTAGTTTCAAGAATTTTTATGAGGGGGGATTTAATCTGGCAAAGTGAGTTCTCCTCTCCTTTGTCTGTAAAACAGTTACCATGAGAAATATGCAGAGTATTACGAGATCTGGAGTGATCTGACTTGTTGTACAGCATTAACAGCCTTCTTGTACTCTGTGAATGGCTATCCTCTGTGCTTTTGGGAAGGAGCTTGCCCTTTACTGTTTCAGAACAAGGCAGTTGGTGGCACCAAAAACAATCTGGGAAAACTTGCTACCAGCGCTGTTCTGCTACAGCCCAGGCACAGAAATAAAAACAAAGTCTCTGTGGCAAGTATTGGATTTCTCTGTACAAGTTAGGCCTTTTGCTGGCTGTTAAAGGAAAAACATGTGGTTAATAATGTATTTAAAAACTTAAATACCACTGTCTACACAAAGTGACCAGTGAAGACCAGTTTTAAAATCTTTTTATTTATTTTTCTCTCTAAAATTATTACTGGGTTTTCTTTTTACTTTTCCCTGTCTGGCTATTTCTTGCCATCTGTGGTAATCGTGACTGAAGCCTGAGAGACCATTTCTTAGATTGACAGCATCTTTAAAAGTGCTGAGCAACTTCTTTGGTTTTTTTTTAATGTAACGTCTCTTATACCTTTCTACAGCTTGAACACAGCTCTCTAAATATGTTTTCATGTCTGTCTTTTTTTGCTCACCTGCCCAGTTCTTCTGTGACAACTAGCTGCCTTTGCAAAATGCTGCTGGGTTTGCTTCATACCACATAAAGTCTAGGCAAATGAATGTTTTCTCTAATGTATTTATGTAGATTATTAAGAAGAAAACAAACCTAGGACAAGAACAAAATGAATCACTGGCTTATTAGTTTGGCATTGTTGCTTGCATACAGAAGCATTTTATATCAAACATGTTTTTTAATAAGTAAATAAATAAATGACAAGCAGGGGTACCAAGCTTAGCCCAGCATGAGTATTGACAGTGGTTACTGCTGACAGCTTTTTGCTGTTTCCAAACAACATGTTTCATTCCCTTAACTCCATTGTCATAGGGAATAGGGCAATACCAAGCTATTCAGCGAGACACATGCAATAAGGAGTATTCATGGCTTTGCTTTTGTCTTGACTCGAAGGGTTTTGACGAAATTGTGCAAGGAGACTTTGGCCTGGTACCCCCAAGTTAGAGACTGCGTCCACAGCAGAAATTGGAGACCCACGACTTCCCTGCAATGACACTGAACTGCACTATTTTGGGAGAGTGCTTGTTCTCAGCCCTCTGATTCAACTTCAAATCCACCAAGAGAAAGCGCAGGAGAAAATCCGGTAGTCCCAGTAGTTGCAAGGATGCATCTCTTATTTTTGGCTGGAGCTTCCATTAATGTTAAGCTGGAAACATTCAGCAGAAGGGGAATATGCTGTTTTATCTTACCCCACGGTTAAAGTAGCTGTGGTAGCAATCCCCTGAATGTAATAGAAGTCATCTGTCGGCGTAGCTGCTTTGGCTCTGCTTGGACACAGAGGAATAGGACAATAAAATAGAATCCAGAAGATGAATTCACCCTTGCTGCTCACCCGTGCTTGGCATGAATTAAGCTTTGTGGGGGGGGGAGTTTGTGATGTGAAGGGCTTGTATTGTCAGCTACGAGTGAAGTGCGCATACCGACCTAGTTGTGTGGGTCCAGTTCTGGTCTGGAGTAGGTAGGGTAGGCGTGCCCACCGCTTGCCTGAATACAGCAGCCTGGGCAGCTTTCCCCTTCTACGTGCTTTCCCACAAGAGTCAGCTAAGTTAAAAGATAGTAACTTTGAATCTCTTAAAAGAGACTGTTCCGCAAAGTGAAAGTATTCCGGTATCTCTCCAAGCTGTCATGCTTGTCTTCATCTGCCTCACTTGCTCTGTAGCCTGTGTCACTGGAAGCCTTCTGATGTTAGCAGCAGCCAGTCTGGTTTGTCTTGGCAAAACTTGCCGCTTTTTCTTTTTTTTAAAAGAGCACTTTAATCCTTGCATCTTCCAAGAATTACTTTTTGTTTGTTTGTTTGTTATTTCACTTCTACCAGACAGTCTAAAACCTTTTGCTTTCACTGGAATTTAAAAGCTGCTTTTAATTACAGGGCTTCATATGAACTTAAATAGAGAGAGATAATAGTGTGACAAGGGAATTCCAGTCTGTCTTCAGTCAATTAAATTTTACCTGGGAGGTCAGGCACGTTGGCTACAACTTGTATACTGTGGTTTAACTAGAGCAGAAGGGAAGTGAAGATTTTGTTTTCCTCAGTTTATGGCACATCACATTGATGTATAAAACCAAATGTGCACATATAGGTGCTTCCCACTTACTTAGCAACTTACAAATAAAAGCAGAGAAAAAAAATCCAAAAAAGCTCTGCTTTTGCTGGTATGATATTAAATAGATTTCTGACTTAAAACGCCTGTTGAAACCTATCTGTTGAAATAGCTTTTTGTGTCCTTCATCCTTGTATTTCTTCATTTTAAGCAAGACAGATCACTTCCCTCCATTTATTCTCTCATTTGACCAGCTCCAAAGAAGTAAACTTTTTTTATGATGACTCTCTTGTTTTTAATGGTAACATAACACTTAACCTGAATAAGACAGTAATCATGGTAACCTGATAATCAAACAGGTGAAACCAAACAACGAAAACCAGGGCAGGGTCTGGACAATGCACGAGCCCATCCAAATATTGCATAGCTGCACATGATGTGTGTTGAGGAAAACATTGTGCCAGGTGGACTACAAGACCTGTAGTCAAATGTGTATGCTATTGCTGGGTGCAGCGCAAGGAATGTTTCTTTACTTCTTTCACTTTCATACAGAGTCCGCATCAGTGCTGCCCTGTCATCATACCTGTGCTTGGAAAGGACCTTTCAGTTGTTAGTTACTGTATGGTCTTTCAGGAGCATTAATAATTTCCTATATAAGTTGTGTAGAGGCAACCCAAAGAGATTGCTGGTGAATGCTTTTAAAGAATGAATAATTATAAAAAATAATATTGAATAATTAAAATTNCGCAGGAGAAAATCCGGTAGTCCCAGTAGTTGCAAGGATGCATCTCTTATTTTTGGCTGGAGCTTCCATTAATGTTAAGCTGGAAACATTCAGCAGAAGGGGAATATGCTGTTTTATCTTACCCCACGGTTAAAGTAGCTGTGGTAGCAATCCCCTGAATGTAATAGAAGTCATCTGTCGGCGTAGCTGCTTTGGCTCTGCTTGGACACAGAGGAATAGGACAATAAAATAGAATCCAGAAGATGAATTCACCCTTGCTGCTCACCCGTGCTTGGCATGAATTAAGCTTTGTGGGGGGGGGAGTTTGTGATGTGAAGGGCTTGTATTTTCAGCTACGAGTGAAGTGCGGATACCGACCTAGTTGTGTGGGTCCAGTTCTGGTCTGGAGTAGGTAGGGTAGGCGTGCCCACCGCTTGCCTGAATACAGCAGCCTGGGCAGCTTTCCCCTTCTACGTGCTTTCCCACAAGAGTCAGCTAAGTTAAAAGATAGTAACTTTGAATCTCTTAAAAGAGACTGTTCCGCAAAGTGAAAGTATTCCGGTATCTCTCCAAGCTGTCATGCTTGTCTTCATCTGCCTCACTTGCTCTGTAGCCTGTGTCACTGGAAGCCTTCTGATGTTAGCAGCAGCCAGTCTGGTTTGTCTTGGCAAAACTTGCCGCTTTTTCTTTTTTTTAAAAGAGCACTTTAATCCTTGCATCTTCCAAGAATTACTTTTTGTTTGTTTGTTTGTTATTTCACTTCTACCAGACAGTCTAAAACCTTTTGCTTTCACTGGAATTTAAAAGCTGCTTTTAATTACAGGGCTTCATATGAACTTAAATAGAGAGAGATAATAGTGTGACAAGGGAATTCCAGTCTGTCTTCAGTCAATTAAATTTTACCTGGGAGGTCAGGCACGTTGGCTACAACTTGTATACTGTGGTTTAACTAGAGCAGAAGGGAAGTGAAGATTTTGTTTTCCTCAGTTTATGGCACATCACATTGATGTATAAAACCAAATGTGCACATATAGGTGCTTCCCACTTACTTAGCAACTTACAAATAAAAGCAGAGAAAAAAAATCCAAAAAAGCTCTGCTTTTGCTGGTATGATATTAAATAGATTTCTGACTTAAAACGCCTGTTGAAACCTATCTGTTGAAATAGCTTTTTGTGTCCTTCATCCTTGTATTTCTTCATTTTAAGCAAGACAGATCACTTCCCTCCATTTATTCTCTCATTTGACCAGCTCCAAAGAAGTAAACTTTTTTTATGATGACTCTCTTGTTTTTAATGGTAACATAACACTTAACCTGAATAAGACAGTAATCATGGTAACCTGATAATCAAACAGGTGAAACCAAACAACGAAAACCAGGGCAGGGTCTGGACAATGCACGAGCCCATCCAAATATTGCATAGCTGCACATGATGTGTGTTGAGGAAAACATTGTGCCAGGTGGACTACAAGACCTGTAGTCAAATGTGTATGCTATTGCTGGGTGCAGCGCAAGGAATGTTTCTTTACTTCTTTCACTTTCATACAGAGTCCGCATCAGTGCTGCCCTGTCATCATACCTGTGCTTGGAAAGGACCTTTCAGTTGTTAGTTACTGTATGGTCTTTCAGGAGCATTAATAATTTCCTATATAAGTTGTGTAGAGGCAACCCAAAGAGATTGCTGGTGAATGCTTTTAAAGAATGAATAATTATAAAAAATAATATTGAATAATTAAAATTCAAGCCTGACCCTTTTTAAAGCATTTCAAAATGTTATTCACAAATAAGCTTATGCTAAAGGACTTAACCTTGCTGATCTATCTGGTATATATTATGGAGGTAATTTCAAAAGTAATGTTCTTTGGTGCATGTGTGATATTTGAGGTATATGCCTTCCACTAAAGATACGAATAGCTCTTTTTTAGAACCGGTGGAATGAACACCATTGTTTTGAAATCTCTTGATTTAGGCCTTGAGATGCTAAAATTACATAGAAAGATGCACCAGTTGCACATGGAAATGGCAGCACCCCAACAGTACATTAGCAGGGAGGATGGCTGGCATCCAGATTTGGGGAGTCACTGGCAACTATTATCTAGGGTGCCCTGGCTTGTCAAGAGCCGAAGGTATGGATGGATTTTGCTGGGGCTTAAACGTCCTTCTGTGCAATTTTCTTTGAAACAGTTTTGTGAGGACTTGTATAGATAGTGAGCAAAAATATTTTTTTTTAACTTTTAGTACTTCATTGAACAAATTAAATAATTTAAAATATTTTATGTATAAAGTTAAGATCATTTTACCTACACATTTTTTTTTCTAACATTAGCTTTTAAACCAGTCAAGAAAATTTTCAGTTCAATGCCTGAATGAAACAGAGCTTACAGCTGAAGAGATGGAGGGATGAGGTGCCATGATACTTCACTTGTTTTTATGGTGCATTAATAAGATGATTTAAAAAAAAAATTGCTTGGGGGGGCAAGCTAGGGCAGCCTGGAGTGATTAAAATCTGATTTGTGCTAGGACTTAGACTTGTGTACTCAGGCAGCAGCTATGCAGACCACCAAACAGAACATAGCCACTACTGGTGTGAGTGGTTGCCTTAAACCACAGCTTTTCCTGGGGGGAAAAAAAACCCCACCAACCCAAAACTTTTATCTTAATGTAAATCTTTTCCACAGCATAGAACTAATACCTTTTATTGCTACTGTTAGCAATAAATATTAGCTTTTGTAGTGTACTTGCCAGAAGCAGCATTTACTGTATTTTATTAAAAATAGCTGAAATTTTCTTCTGTAATTTGCAGATCTAAAGGGTATTCTTCTGGCAACTGTGAGAATGCCACTATGCATGGCATACAAAGGTGTAACAACTGGACACTTTTATTGTGTTGAGACTCTGTGTAGTGTCTGTATGTACACACATGCGTATACACGTACATATGTTTATGTTTATAAACAAAGCATTCCCAGAGTGATATTTTATTCAGTAAAGTTAATTCTGATGCATAGGTCCTCGTAGCTGAATAACAAGAAAATATTTGAAGGAGGACAACTTCCACACCCATTGGTCTTCTGCTGGTTGTAATGCTCTTGATTCATATAGAAGCAGGATGCAACTCTGAGACCAGGAAGAGGACTTGAAGAGACTCTGCAGTATTTGTGGGATCGCAGTGTGTGTATGGGATGACCTCCCAGCTCACCATGCATCCAGTCAGGGAAGAGGATGAAAAAAACTAATTTAAACCTATTTACAGTATGAATTTAAGAGTTTGAATCCAGAGGAGCTGCAATGTTATTTTCTTTAAATTATCTTTGTAGCTGATTTCAAGGAAAGGTATTCCTTTTTCTTTAAGTGATGTCTGCAAGAAAGTATCCTGTTACAATTTTTTCCCCTTATTTTTTGTATTAGTTCCTGCCCAACACCTGTGCCTTTTACAGCTTTGTTTTCTTCTGAAACAGAAGCTCCTGTTGACTTCTGTAAGGTCAGGGTTTCCTCGTGGTCCATGAGAGGTACGGTGTAAACCCTCAATGCTTTGGCTTGCATGTTGAGGTCGGCAGAAGTCCCACCTTGTAGAGATGGTACAGGAGGGAAATGCTGTGGTGTTGGTCTCTGTTTGGAATAATTGCTCTTTTATGAAACTGTGCGAGGCAACTGCATCAACCAAGGGCTGTTTAAATCTTTCCTGAAGACAGAGCTGCAGGACCCAGGGGAGCAGGGTACTTTGTGGAAGGCCATGGCTCATGGTGGCTCTCGCTGCTGTGCTATGATGCTTCAACAAGCTGCAGGACTGGCAAAACCTGGTTTCTTTTGGTGTTGTGACTCATGCTGGATCCTTTGGAGTACAAGGATGAGTTGGGATTGCATGCTTTTTCTGCTTGGGGACTGTAATTAGGTCTCGCTCCCCTCAGACCAGGTACCCATTTTCCTGACGACTTGCAGGAACTTGGTGTTGTCAAGGTCTCTGACCTTCTGCCAGCTGTGATCAAAGTCAGGCAGATGCTCAAAAGTTGCTGGGAGATATATGAATGGACACATGCATGCACACACTCAGCATGATCGCATTAGCCTTGTCTTCTTAAGAAACAGATGAAAGCTATATAATTTAATGGTTGGATATGAGTTCTGTGAGTGGTAATGAGAACAATGCTGCCTCCACCACACCACACAAAGCGCTGGCTTCTGAGGGCCTCTTTGAAGAGTCAGGGACAGGCACAGCACTGCAGCGGCAAGATGTCTGCAGTGTGAATAAACACATGTTTGGGTGTTGCTTAAGTGATGCTGACATTCGTCTCTACCTACTTGCTATTCAAGCATCTGGTTGGAATAAGCTCCTGGGGGAGATGTTACCTATGGTCCTCGAGCTGATGGAGACAGAGGCTGAGCCCATTTTGAGACACATTCATGTCCACAATGACAAGCTGTGGCCCCAGATGTGTGTTTTACATGGTCGCTTGGAGTTTTCCCTTTCTGTTTCTCAGCCATTGTGCAGACTGCCCAGGAACCAGTTTCCAAGGGCTGTAGTAGCTGATGCAAGAGCTCTGAAAAGTTGCAGGGACTAGTGACTGAAAAAGCAGTTTTCAGCTGTTACGCAGAGCAGCTGCTGTGGCAGGCTGGGCAGTGCAAGCGGGCAGGCTTGACTCTGCCTAGGTGTCCTCCTACAAATTGTATTCTGGAAATGAGAAATCTGTGTCCTGTGATAAAAGTAATGTTGTCATATACTTTTTCAAAGCGAAGCCAGCATGAAAATATGGGGGAAGTTAAAAATTTGGTCAGGAAGAAGAGAGGAGATTTTTGATTCTGTTTCAAACCAGCTGTCTTCAGCCATAGATGTCACTGGAGGGGAGCATACTTCTGACTCGCTGGCTTCTCTACCAGAACTCAGAGTGAAACTGGAGTTAAGGCATGTCATTAGGTATAAAAGCTAATTTTATTTAGACAGGGTAAATAAGAGCTAGCAACTTTGGACTGATTACAGTATATTTCTAGCAAACGTGCACTGTTTTTCTGCTGCAATATGATTGAGAAACTGATCTTTTTGGTCACAGCAACACGCAGAATACTGTGCCTGTGTGTATCTTGTGCTGTAGGAATGCTTTTTGATCTTTAATTACAGACTATTGGCTGAATAATATAAGAGGTCTATATTGTATAGAAATATAAAGCCTTACTGCATATGTGCAAGAGGAGAGAGTTTAAACTGTGGGGTATTTTTCCTCTGGCTTTCACTTGCTTAATCATATAAACCCAAGTTTTCTCTTAAATGAGTAACTATAATAATGTCTACATAGCAATGTTTTTGTTACTATTTAGAGGTCAGAGTTTCATAGAAATCATGTGCCCCTCCACCCTAATGCCCAAATCAAGATATGTGCTATGCTATGCCTGCATTTCTGCTCTATCCATGTGGGTTTCCACCTTAGGTGTGTGCCTGTCTTCTGGCTGCCCAGAGTCCCATCCTGCCATGGGTCCCGGCTGCAGCTGGACATCTCCCTACAACAGGGAGCTGGCAAATGTGTCTGGGTCCCATCAGACACGTGCTATATTGTTATATACGGTTCCATCTCTGGGTTGCTTTCTATAAGTTCAGCATTGTTCTCATACCTGTGAGATTAATGTTCAGTGCCACGGAAAGGATTTTGACAATTACACCTGGCCCTTCCGGTAAATATCATTTTCATTTGATGTTATCATCATTTTGGCATTTGCAGTTCTTTGAGCAACAGTGAGCTAAGAGGCTGCAGTAGGGTACTCGGAGCCTCAGATCTGCTTAAAGTAATAGTTAATGGCTATTGCAGATTTACTTTGCTCTTGAGCCAAGAAGGGATGAATGCTGGCAGCCAAATTTGAAAGCTCGTCACAACCACACAAGATGGAAAAGCAGTCTCTGCGACATATTGATAGCTGCGTATGACAGAAGTGATATTTATTGCCATGGACAGTAAAATTTATATATATTAAAAAAATGCAAACTTTGGAGAACGATGGGAAGCACTGACAGGAAACGCCTTAGAACAAATTTCTGCAAGTAAAAGCGGCCGGAGGAAGCAGCTTCAGTGAAAATGTTTATTTGTTCTGATCTGGGGGCCAAATGATAGACTACAAGAAAAGTCAGCTTCTGAAATATCATTTCCCTTCACCCAGTAAAAGTCACCTCAACTCTGGTATATAATGTAAATGTTCTTCCCCGCATAGCTCTGTAATTAAAAATATTGATGTCTTTTCAGAGAAGGTGACTATTTAACTGAAAGCTTTACTCCAGCTAAAGCATACTGGAATGTTCTAAAGTGTCTGGGTAAATGTTGCGCTGTTCTCTTGAGCAAGTAAGATACTGCTAGTTAAATATTTAATTTATATTGTTCACCTCCTTCTCTCCAATATGAATTTTAGTATTTAGGAAGCTTAGCTGGGTATTAAGTTGAACATTAGTTTTATACAGTAGAAGACTTAAATTGCTGTGGATTTTTGTTTAAATTATAGCTTTCCCTTTGTTTTTTCCAGCCTAGGTATTGCCGTCTTGTGATGCTGCCCGAATTACTGGGAAGCAAAACCGAATTCTAAACAAGAAAAACAAGGTAGACCGCTTTGATAGGTGAAACTGGGTAAACTGCTAAACTCAATAGATACTACAGCTTAGAAATTTTGGGAAACAGGAATGGAAAAGGTTGGCGTTTTTTTCATCTGTCACAGAAACGTAAGTCCAGAGTTGTGTAATTCTATTTAAAAAGTCATATAATCTGCTCATTGGTGTACTGCAGTCACGTCCCAGAACATTGGTGCATGTATTTTGTCTTGGCTCTGTCAGGGAAGTAAGGAAGTGTTTGGTTCTGACTTTTCCTTCCTTTGGTATAGCAGGTGGGGAAGCTACAGAGATATGTTTTAACTAACTAAACTGGTGCTGAGTTAAAAATTCAGTTCAAAACTGCTTTATATAGAAAACTTGCTTTTGAACTGAACCTTAGCCAAATTACTTTCTGCAGAAGTCTTTCGACAAGTCAAATAAGGATGAAAAGTCAGTATTTTCAGAAGATAATTTTAAAATATTATCAAGGTGGACATGAAATCATTGTCTGCCAGGCTGTAGTGGAGCATCTTGTGGAAGGCTGGAGAGGACTGAGTGGTATGGGGAGTGGAGTGTGGTGTTTTGGGGCCCCAGCCAGTCACTGAGGACAGGATGGTGGTGGCCAAGCCTTGCCAGCAGCCAGAGTGGCCATGGGACAGTGCAGTACATAAGACGAGGAAATGATTTTACATAGGTATATAAATCATATCTAAAAATACATATATATATATTTTAGATTTGTTTGAATTATTTGAAATACTAAAATAAAGGGAGCTGTAATGGCCAGAACTTCCAATGAAAAAAAATTAATGGAAGAGTAGTCAGGCTAGTTTGGGGGTGGGGGGGTGGGGAAGGAAGAGAGCTGGGATTCCTTCCCTTATTTTGCAAACTTCACTGTGGTAGGTAGATGTTATAAGCACCAAACTCTCAGCTGCTTGTGTGAACTTGCAGGGTGTGACCCTAGCCCAGCTGAAGGAAACAGCAGAGCTCCTGTTGACTGGGGCAGGGCCAGACTCTGCTCCAAACCTGTGTTTTTTTCCATCACTAGTCACAGCAGCTCCCAGGGGCTCCCCCACTGACTGCTGCGGGCTTGGGTCTGGCTCCCTCGTGGCTTTGGAGAGACAGGGAGTGCGTGAGATAGGAAGAGGCGGCGAGGCTGTATACCTGCGAGATTTGAAGGTACAGAAAGCACTATATGTCCCGGTCATTTAAGCTGCTGTGCACTTAGCACTGAAAGTTTTATAGAAAGGCAAAATATACAGTTCAATTACAACTGCTGCAATGCAATCCAAGTTGATCTAGTTTCTCCCACATGAGCTGACCACAATTTTAAGCTTGGCATAGACTGAAAGCTTGAGGAATGTATTCCCAGTAATTGCCAGGCCACTTCATTGTTTCTGTGTATACATAAACACTAGGCTGTGATCATAGTGGTCATGCTTGAGCTGCTATCTGAAATTCACTTGTGCTATAGGGATTGACTAATCTGGTTCACACTGACAGCAGTTTCCATTTACTGTATTAGCTCTCTTTGACTGTTAGTGCCATGCGACTCCAGCTAGACTCAGAAAACAAAAACTGTTAAAAAGTACTAGGCACATGAGTCACACAGCAGAAAACCCATGTGTCGTCACGGGATCCATGATCTGCCAGCTCAGGAAATCAGGCCAGGTTGCAGAAGACCCATTTATAAGATGCCAAGAGTACCAAGCACCTAGTGAGGAACAACAGGCAGTGTTTTAGTTTTTAATCGTGTGGGAGTGGAATAGCAAAGAGTTGGTCTTTTGCAGCCTCAAGACATGCTCTTACTTGGCCTGCATAAGCTTCTCCCTAGTTTTTGTTTCTCTGAATGCCATGCCGTGTGTACAATTGTTAATTCCTAAAAGCTGTGTCCTCTTGTTCCCAGGCAAAGTCCCCTGTGAAGTTGGTAGGTTTGGGCTTTTTTCCTGTTTCTCTCAGCTTCAATCTATGTAGCTGTTACGACTTCTTTAGTGCTGGGCAAACTAAAGCTCCAAGTTAAATCCAGGCGCTCTTCTTTATTCCTTCCTAGCAAATCTATTTCTTTTAAGTTTTTCTCAGGTTATTGATTGCTGGTAATTTAATGTGTCTCAACTGTGAAAAGCTGTTATGACAGTTTCACACGCTATTGCAGTGTTTTATTTCCCCATTCACAGACAAAAATGGAAGATTTTCCTCGCTGGAAACTCTAATATATAATTCAGTTAGCATCACCCCTTTCAGTAGCCAGATGCTGTAACTTCCAGCAGCTGGACCAGTATTTTAAAATAGCCCAGTCTGTAATTATTTGACCTGCTCTTTGTTACAGGTCTATAAAAACAGTTAGCCAAATTAAATGGATCTTTAGGTAGCCAAGCCAAAATTCAGCAAAGGATGTGGTTAACTATTTTGTATTCTGCACAAAAAATTAAGCCTGTGTTTAGGTACAAAGTGGAGGAATGCTTGGAATCCTCAGCATCCCTGCCAGTCACACCACAGGATCACTTCTGTGAGCTAAGGTCTGTAGGTAACATGGGTAGAAATAAAGTGACCCTATTTTGTACCTGTCTACTCACCCCTGATGCCAGTCCTGTCCTTGTCAGGCTTCACTTTGCTAAGGGAAGCAAACTATCAGTCCTCTTGCTGTCTGCTGTTGCTTCTCCATTCTGGGTTGAGCTCACCCTGCTGGGGAAGGTGGTCTTTCAGGCAAGGTCTCCACACTGCCATGCAGAGTGAGATGAACACCACTGTAAGTCCATGGTCAATACCTACTGCTCTTCCCTGGCTCCCACTGTAAGACAGCAGCCTCTTTCTGCTGCCAGTCAGTGTGACTCAAGAAGTAGAAATACCTGATGTGGAGATTAAAACTTAACTTCCTTCCTATCCTCTAATTAGAGCACTTACAGAAGGAAAATAAGATCTTATTTGTATTTGATTTACCTTGAAAAGTCTATACTGCATTAGGCACACTGTCGAAATAACATTTTTAAGATTGCAAAGCCAAGTGCACCCGACTTCAGAAATGTCACATTTATAGTTGCCCATGCAACCTTCGCTCAATGCTGGTAAGAGGAGCTTTCCCATATGCTGTGATTTTTGTCAGCAGCATCCCTAGATTGCCTCCCAGAGAGTCCCTGCTTCCCGTTCTCACCAGCACTAACTCACCTCTCCCGGTGCTCAGCCAGCACTGCCTCAAGGCTTTGCCTGTGTCAGTGCTTGACTGCTCTCCTGGTTTGAATGAGAGGAACAAATTCAGTGACAAATCACAGGTCGGGTGAAATGAAAAGTTCCCAAGTAATTTTTTGCTCTGGTTTATTAATGGCAAACCTAATTTATCTTCTCTGTAGATCGGGGAACTGGATACAGTGATGTTACAGTAGATAACCCTTGTTTATCTTCAAAAAGGTGTATGTGAGGCCCGATGCAGATGCCACTTCAGTCCATAAGATTTTCCCTATTGCCTTTTGTGAGGAGACTAGCACTGCTTTCCCTCAGCTGGCTTTTGGCTCAAGTACTGTAGGGAAAAGTGAAAGATTAGGATGTGCCACCCAAAGCAAAGCGTGATTTATTCTCTAGTTAGTTGATATTGATGTGAAATTATAAAGTCCATTGTTAGTGAAAGCCAAAACCTGGCACGGTTTTAGTCCAGCTAAATTCAAATATATGGTTCCACAGAAACACAACAAAGCACTGCAGTGATAGTTACAGACATCCAGAATAAAGGAGAATTTATGGGTGTGGGGCTTTTTTCAATGGCAAACAAGGGACAGTTTGAAAGAAAAGGGAGGAGAGAAGACCTTAAAAAATAAAGAAATGATCCAACATTCCGTATGCAGAGAAAACAATTTCCATGCCTCTTATCAAAAATGTGTTAAATCAGCTAACATTGATATAACTTCAAGCAATTAGGAGCACGCTAATAATGATATGAGTCTTCAGCTGTAAATAATTACACTGCCTCAAGGCTATGCTTTAATTCTTGGCTTGCTGTATCTATAAACAATAATCAAACTGCAAAGCAAGTTGTGTTGTTTTTGTTCACAATTTGTGAAATGATTTCTGTACCCTACAGTGATGCTGATGGCTATTTTGACCTTCAGGAACTCCGGCCTGTGAGGCTAAGAGCTAATGTGTGCTTCCATCGATCTGAGTTACAGGCACACAGCAGGTTACTGTGCCTGTTCTTCACAAGTACAAAAGCTGCTATCGTCAATCAGTGTGTGTTGTGAAAAGGGGGCTTGCTGCTGAGACTCAATAAATAGGGACATTAGGAGGAAATGTTATAATTGCTGCTACCCACATCTTGTTAATGAGTAATGTACAGTTAGACTCCATGCAATTGCAGCTAAACTGTTTATACAATTTATTCTTATGTTGCAACTAACATTTAACATAATGAAGTATCATAATTGCAGCCATTAAAGTCAAGATTAAGATTTGTTTAATTAGAATTAAGAAAATGTAGAATAGACTTTGAAAATGTAGGGTTTACTGGGTAGAATCTGTAGCATGTAGGGAAATTCAGAGAATGGGTATTAAAGAGCTTTGTTTGTAGAAAAACCGTGCCGACGGGGCATGATTCTTCTGTTGCTTACCCCTGCTTTTGGAGCAGCGCTGTTACAAAATAAACACTGTGCTGATGCAGGTGTAAAAATGAAAACAACCTGGCCTCAAGTTCTGACTCTGATTTCAAATCCTCTGATCAAATGTAAAATTATATCTATTTAGAAAGCAATGCGTATGCTTTGCTTCCTATTTCAGTGTTAAATCACATCATCCAAATGCAAAGCCTCTGTTTTCTCCCTGATGCAAACCTGAAATAAGTTTGCCATTAATGGGGAATTAGGAAGGGAATGACTCCTTAGACATGATGCAGGATTGTTGTGTATGTACATTGTTTTAGGAATAAAGTAAGTAATTGTTCTCAACTGTCTTAAAGCACTCTACAAATACACAGACAGATTCAGGCAAGCACTAATATTTGGGGGGAAGTATGTGGAAAACTGAGACTAGACCCCTGAAGTAGAAACTGTGTGAGGTATTTGTATAAAATTGCAAGCAACTTTTTGGAAGTGTAACAACATTCAGAGATGACAGAAATATCTTAAGGCTTATAAATAGAATAAAACCCCGTGTCAGACTTCTGATGGAGCAGAGTAGATGATACACTGAAAAAGTCATGTTGTTTTTGACACAGCTCAATTAGCTGGGAAGGGCATTTGGGTGGCATGTCTGTCTCCCAGGGCTGGTATGTCCACAGGAAACACCACCACCACTATCAATAACCTCACCTCTATTTAGAGAAAAGTGTTTTCCCATACAGTGATGCAAATAATACTATGGTTTTGGTTTGACTGAGAAGTAAATATCAATAATAGACCCTGTGTTTTGAGAAAAGCAAAACAATTTTAAAACTTTCTTGGCAAAAATTTTGTTTTATTTTCACATTGTGATATCCCCCCCATTTTAGGGTGGAGGGGGCTGAATGTCTGACCAAATTTGGCATGGGCTGGTTAATTTGGCAAGGAATGGTTGATGGTTTTGCTTTGGGATGCTGTGAATTCTCTTGTGAATAGAATTTTGTACAGATTGTAATTGGCCAAGATATGATGCTTAGGAATAACATAATATTTTTATTCTTTTCATTGGTTCTAGAAGCTTTTAAGAAAATATGCCTTTGTCTTACTTTCAGGCTGGATTTTCAACTTGCTGAGTAAATGTATTGCTGCAAAGATTTTGATAATGGCATATTAAGGAACTCACTGGTCATAAATGCTGTAGTCAAATGTGATAATTTATGCAGAGAATAATTATAGATGACAAACAGAAACAAAGGCCAATTAGGATGATTACTGCTGTGTCGTATCAAATGAAATTTTTATCATCCTTGCTTTCTCTGGAATAAATCACAACATAAACCTGTTGGTCAACATTTTGAAAAAAAGAACTGAACATCTGTGAATACTGGTATAATGTTACTGACAAAGTCTGTGCTGGTTATCTGAGATGTAGAAGCCCATTGATCCCTTTAGAAGGATCTCTATAAACATGGAATAAAATTGGCATTGATTTCCTTTTTGGGGGGAGGAAACCCACTTTCTTTAAGAGCTATATTCAAGTGAATTTGATTAGCTTGCAAGACATAGTGAGCTGTGCAGTTGTTGTGTGTGTAATTCTTGGCCTTCTTTCATTATATACAAAGTAGGAACTCTGTGAATAGCATTTTTGCAGGCTGCTTTTCTAAAATAAGTTGAAACAATGCTAGCTGAAACATGGTAGTCTTGTTCTTGCGTACAGTGCATGCACAGGTAACATGACCTACTGCTGGAATGATTTGTTTTTGAAAGTGAAGGACCGTTTATAGTTCTGTTGCCTGGATTTTTGGAGACAGACCAAAATGCCTCCATGGCTCTTTACAGACCATTTACACTTTGTAATTTATTTCCAATTACCTTTCCTATCTAGAAGGCCCGATTCTGAACTGGCTTTGAAAACAACCCACCCTCTCCATATTGTCCGTAAATTAGCCTGACCTTCCCTTTCTACCCCAAAATTCTAATTCATGTATTTGGGGGAGCTCATGGCCCAGGGTACCAGATGTGCTGTGCTCTCTTAACCTCCTCACGGCTGTCATGCAAATAGCCAGCAGGAAGCCTAAAGCTTAGGGTTACCTGGCAGGGGACTCGAAAGTGCCATCTGAATTATCAAATGAGACCTTGATAATCACAGACAGCATGTGACTAATCCAGAGAAACATGCCTTTTCCAAGTGACTGTAAGCATAGAGTCCTAAGATGCTGTGCCATACCTATCTTGAAAGCTATAAAGACTGGTAAGATGTGCTGTTATGGGGGGCTTCTCATCAGTGTCCTAGGTCCCTGCAATAGCAGGGGATATTCTAAGGTAGGTTATCCTGGTGGTTGTAAGCAAGGACAAAAAATACCCCACCAGTAATCGTCAAATGGACCTGAGGGAATTTCTTACCTGACTCTAAACTTGGTGATTAGGTTAGTCCTGTGTGAGCAGAACATGCTAGGCAGTCACCCTGGAGGTTGTAATAGCACTAGGAGCATCAGTCCACCTTGTCTTCAGCTGTGAAATATCTTTTCTTCCTTCCTGGAAATCAAGCTAGGCAGGAGAGAGAGGAGGGGGAATAAAAACTGTCTTTGACCTCTCATTTGTTTGCAGCTGACAACTGATAGTGTTACTTTAGAGTGCTCTAGATTCCTTATTTAAAAAAAAAAAATGTTATGGAGCTTCAGGCAGGTATTGTAGAGCTGAAGCAGACACTTTAAATGATATTTTTCATAAAACAAAATGTATTTGGCATCTATGTTCCTGCCCTTCAGAGAGGACCCTTGCCTGGGTAGAGCAGATTTGTTGTGTTTTACTTATAAATCCTGGTAAGGCCTCTGCTTTTACTACTTAGTCCCATTGGATGTGTTTCTGTGGGTTAAAAAATATGAAGATAATAAGCCCGATGCAAATCGTATATCCATTAAAGCTATTGTGCCCAAGTAGGTAGCACAAAGGGTTTCCAGCCGGGTGCCACCCCACTGAGCTGTGTTGTTGCAGTTCCCTTTGTCTGTGGCACCCGGGATGCCGGTGTCCTCGGCTGACTCCAGCAAAACAGCTCTTGGCAGGTCTTCACATCCCACCGCAGGGCTGTGCCCTCAGCCAGAAGGGGATGCTCAAAAATGAACTAACCCACCCTGCCCCCTCCTCAGCCAGGCCTCTGTTGGCACCCTGTGAAATTAGGGTGTGTGACCCCTGTCATACCCTGTGAAATTATTCCTGTCTTTTACATCTCATTAAAAAGGACGTTTTCCTCTTGCTAAACTTGGCTGGGGTAAAAGAAAATAATAGCACAAAAATAATATTTCCCTCTTTGCAGCAGGAGGGAAAAACTAAACCCTGTTACAGTTGCTCTCTCTAACCAGAATTCCAATGATAACAACTGCAGAGAAGAAATTTTAGTACTTCCCAATGATTACAGGTTTATAATTCCATAATTATTTAATGCTCATTAGATATATCTATTTAAATACGCTTCTTCTGATGCAAGATCTCTTGCTAAGCTAATTTGGAGTGACTCTCTGCCAAATCAATATCAATCTTCTGGCAAATATTATTAAATATTTGTTTGATACCTATTTACAAGTAGGAAAATAATTTTGCTGCCAAAGGATTATAAATGTGTGAAAAGACCCTCTGACAGCTTACTTCACTCACTGTCTACAAGCCAGCGTCTGCATGCCAAAGTTGGAAGACTAAGATGAAGAACATAATTAAGGAAACATATGAAGGCTAGCGCAGGGTTTGAGATTAATTAGCTGCACGTCAATAATCTCATCAATATCCGATTAACAAATGACACATTGCCCAATGAAACATATTGATTCATTCACACTCCACACTGTTAATAAATTGAAGCTGCTTTGCTAAATGAGAAAGCTGACAAAATAATAGCTTCCTAATACTTCTCCAGTATTGTGATAAAAACATAAAATTAGCCCAAAGTATACTTAATTTAGCAGCACTGTCACTGCATTTATGAAGCTTGTTAGCACAATAATGTGGAAGATTTTTTTTTTTATAGACTATTTGTTAGAATGGATACATTAATACATGGATGCATTCAAAACTAGAAATGGAAATGTTTTCTGTTTGTTTGGAATGGGGTTCTTAGATGAATGCATTTTTGCAGAAATGATGTGAACCTTTTGTATAATGTTGGCACTGGAGTTTTAATGGGCATTTTTTGTTAAATATGCTAAAATATTAGTGTTTAAGACAAGTGTCTAAGTGTCCAAAATACAAATTTTGTTTGACGGTGGGATTTTTTCTATTCATTTAAGTAGAAGTGGTACCTGTATTTTGCCTTGTGAAGACCAGATTAAAAATTTGTTATTTTGATGAGGAAAATTCAGAAAAGTTGATGAAGAAGGCAGGCGTGGAAGTAAGGGAGTCCTGCTTCCCCTCCTATGCATTGAGACACGCTGTCTACTCCTATGAAAGCAGTTCTTCATAAAAATGTGAAAAATATCTGCGGACAAAATTTGTGCTATATACTTGTCTTATTAAACTCTCAAAAGTATTCAAAATTATGGAAAACTCCAGCAGCGTAAAACACTGATAGTGTGGTTTTGCGATGTGAATAATACTGCCCTCTTGGTTCCTTTTGATATTTCAAAGAATACCATAACAGAGCTACTGCAGTAGCAGCTTGTACTGGCTGTGTTAATACTCCAGCAAAGTGTTTCTTAGAGGGAGAGATGAGCTACTACAGCCATCAGGGTCTGGACATGGTTTTGTTCTGCACAGCAATGGGAAAAAGCCCTTCTTGCAGTTTTTTGAAAGGAGATGCTCTTGTCCGTGAGCTGCAATTCAGCTCCCTGGTAGGAGCAGTGGTTTGGGTTTTTTTGGTTGGCGGTGGTTTTTTTTGGTTTTTTTGTTTTTTTTTTTTTTTTTTTTTTTTTTTTGTTTTAAATATTGTAGAACCCTTCCAACCAGGTGAGGAAATCCTGCCAAGTGACCTTCTTCCCCTCCCTCATCCCCCAGCCACAACATCTCTTGCTCCCTTGGTGAACCTGCATTGCCACAACAAAATGGCCATGTTCCAGCTAGCTCTAGTTGCTTTGTTGCTGGCAGGGTCCCACCGGCCCTCCACCCTCATCCACCGAGCTCCATGGGGCTGTGACAACCTAGGGTGACCTGCTGGCTCCCTCGCTTGCGGCTGCCTGTCCCCGCCGGCAGCGGTGGGTGGCAGGTGTGAGGGATGCTTAACCAGCCCATGGGGAGACCATGGTGCCCAAGGGCAGTGAGATGCACGGCAGCAGCTGCGCTGGCTCGCTGCCCACCTGCCCTGCTCCTGCAACATGCAAGGCTTGGCAGGGAACGGCTGCTGTGACCCCAGCCTGCTGGCGCAGTGCCCGATCCCCATGGGTTTAGGATGCGGGGTCGGGCTGGGAAGAGGATCCCTTCCCTGCCTGGCACTGCATCGTTACCTGTGCCTGATGGCAGAGCCCTAGTGCATGCAGACCATGTGTACCTCTTAGCCTGGGCACCGCCACCACGGTGGCCTTGCTGTTAAGGGCTGAGCTTAGCGGGTGGGTTAAAACACCCATCTGCATCTGAACGTGTGCTGAGATAATGCTTCGGACAGTAGTCAAGGTATCTGGAAGTTCTGGGACCCATACAATTTTGATTTACCTACATACATGTGTAGACACACGCGTATAGGTACACACAACACATACATATATATGTAAAATCTGGTCTCAGACTCGTCAGGAGAAAAAAGTGATCACTTTAAACTTTCAAGTTATTTGGGCTGTGTTCTAGGAGACTTGGAGGGTTTGAAATCTGGAGGCCAAACAATTTGTTTTATTTTTAATAACTACAGTGTTCTCATAAGGCTTTTGTGAGTCATTGTTATGCCTTAAAAAATCCTTAATTCTTAGACCTCACAAAAAAAATTTTATGACTATGACTAGAAATTAGTGATCAAAAATGCTCTTTTAAGTGATCGAGCCCATTGCCCTGTTGTTGAGGATTGTTCCCCCACAGTGAAGTATGATTTCCAACCCAATTTTAAATGAACCGGTTAAGGTTTGGTCCATCTGTAGCTGGCTCTTAACTAACTGTCATTAACTTTTTAGGGCTTCATGATATGCTGAATAACTTGGAACAACTAATGGTTTTATTAGCAATCTTAATATTTAGAGTTCCCTGTGGAGTCGTGTATGGTTCTTAATGAAACCATTATTTACAGGATTAAAATCTCTTGGCAAATTCCTTTCCTTACGACTGCACTGAAATGAATACATACTTGCAGTCCAACTTGGGATGAAAAAGGGCTTTATGTGAGGTGTGATACTTAACTCTGGTTTCTTTAAACAAATTACCTCTAAAATGCCAACAATCCAAAATGCAATTTACCAACTCCTAACCTAGGTCAATTTAGGATAGCCTGCTACTGCAAACTATTATTATTTAACTTGATTTTATGTTGTCTTAGGGCCTGTCCTTGTAATAACTAATTATTTGAATATAGAAGTACTTGGGTTCTCCTGCCAAAACAGGGACATTGGCCTCTGCATGTTTATCACAGTAAAAGATTAGTCCCCATCATGAAGGATGTCCTTGTAACCAATCTTGTAGGAATGTTGGATTATACTACCAGGAGCGCTAAGGGCATTATCTGAAATGCGTATATGAATAGATGTTTACTTATAAGAAAAAACAAATGAATTTCTTATTGGGTCTCTGGCTGTGTTTACAGCCTGTGGCACAGTCTCTGGGTAAGAATTTCATTTGGTGCAAATTCGGTTTCAAATGAAGAGTATTTTGACACCAGTTAGTATGATATTAGCTAAACTTGTATCATGTTTCTTGTATGCCCACTGATTTTAAACTTAACCCCAAAATACCCTCTTTCCACAGATATCCTCAAATTTCTAAGGTACTTATGAACTAAAAAGCAGTGATTTGAGGTTTGTCTTGACACCTTCAGGCTGAAGGAGCATTCAGAGAGTTCTCTGATGTTGTGTAACTTGTTGCCATGTGATGTGTGAATGTACTCGACTACCTGTTCTACCTTGCTTAGAAGTCAGTGGAGACCATTTGCAGCTTCCACTGAAGTAATTTAAAATTTTAGGTCCTTCTGCTGTCTCATGATGTGGATGCTTTGCACGCTTTGACTAGATACAAATCCCAGTAATATCTCTCTCCATCACGTTAGATGAGCAGTACCCAGGAATAGTAACTTTTCTAAAGGGCATGTGTCCACCAGATATCATGAATGGACTCCGGAGCAGTTCAGTCAATAACATAGCTCCTGACAATAGCAGCAATATTTCAAAAGCAGTTAACAAGGGCAAGGATACGCGTCTGCCTCCAGGGAATGATCCTCGGAAACCAGCAGGAGGAAAACCTAATTGGAAGTGTCAAAAAAGGAGGGGGGAAAAAAAAATCCATTGCTATTAGACCTGCAGCATGCTAAGACCTGAAGGAAAACTAAGTAAAGCTTGTGAACTTCAGTGAACTAGTGACTGGAGCTTTCTGTCATTTACCTGACAGTCTCTCAACGAAACTTGTCTTGTAACAAAAATGGGGAAGTAACAGGTGTTTTCTTGTTCAATTTGTCTTTCCTTTTCATACCTGCTCTAGTCACAGTGTTTTTTGAATAGTTTTATAGTCTTTCTCCAAATCCAGCCATGTTTCTAGAAATCATCTTAATTTTCCTGATGTAGGTAGAGAAGTGTGTTCTCTCTCCTTCTTTGATCTGAACTTATATGGACCATCCAGCTCCTTCTACTCATTCCATCTTCACTTTAAAAAGTACTAAAGACTGAAGTGAACATTCAGGAAAATCAAATTAGCCCCACACTCAGCACTGCTCCTTGGTTTCTCATCACACAAAAGTGACTAAGTGCTAAGAGTGACTGGCATCTCCAAAATTGTTCCTCTGTGTTTTTTCAATCTCAGGGACTCCCCGAGCAAGCGGTGACATCTGTGTGTTCAAAGGCTTTGCTGGGCTTCTCTTCCAGGAAGGATTCTACCCCTTTTTAAGCCTGTGTTAAAACTGTATCATCCACAACAATGTCTTATGACAGAGATGTCAGAAAGTGACAGGAAGTACTCATCTTTATTTCAAACCTACTACCTGTTAATTTCATTGATGACTGGTAGTTCCTGCATTAGAAGAAACAGTGAGCAATGCTGTTTTCTCTGTGCCTCCTGCTGTTTTATAGATCTGTCAGATGCCCCCTCATATCTGTTTTGCAGGTAAAGAATTCCAGACTATTTAATTGTTTCTTAGACAGAAACTATTCAATATCTTTGATCTTCTTTCTTGTCTTCTTATGTACCTTTTCTAATTTTATTGTACCTGTATCTGTGCTCATGTTTGCTCTTCTGGCCATGCATCAAAGGTTGGTTTGACATTGCAGAATGAGGCAGTGGCTATTGTCTCTGTAGTCCTTGGCAATAGGTTATTAGACTGCCTAATCACAACCTCTGCTATACGGTCTATGGCACATTGGCTGTTGAACTTGGATGGTCCTGGTGGACTCGGGTTTATTATTTGAAACCTTAGCTCATTAGTTCAGACCAAAATTTTGAACGTGGTAATTTGGCCGAAAAAAACCCTCTTAAGCTGCTATTCTTTTAGGAAAAGACTTTCCTAAAAGTGAGCTAACATTTTTGTCCTTTTCTTTCTCCAAAGGGAGTGAAAAAGATCTTAAAAATGTTCTGAGATAAAAAATCAAGCAGCTTCAAGAAAAAAATTCAGAGAGATTTCCTCACCAGTTGAACGTAGATAATTGTAGTCTTTTTTCTACCTCTCTTTAAAAATAGAGGGCTGAGAGCTTCTTTAAGAGGGCTTAGAGCTAGTACATGGTACCTGATGGGCTCAGTCCCCTGTGGTGATGTGTCCAGGCCTTTGCCCCATGCAGAAGCAGGCAGAAGGACCTTCATGAGTTCTGTATGGGACAATCAGGGTGCTGGATGCATGATACTCCTACTTCCTCCTTATGAATGCGACTTTTAGCTCTGAAGTCAACAAGAAGGAAAAGATCCCCTGTATGCCACATCCCAACCTGAATGACAGATGGGAAGAGGATGTGTGATGATGCCTTGTCCCTAGAGGCTTCCAAGTCTTCTCTAGGGACAGTTTTCCATTATAGCTCCACGTCCTTCTGTGCTATAAGACAAAGTGTGGGGTACGTTTGCCTTCTATCAGGGAGCAGCATGAAGGTGGTGGTGTGTCACATGGGGTTGAAGGTTGTGGAAGAAAGACTGAATGTGTTGTGATGGCACCAGAGAATCCTGTGCCTCACTTAGTGTGGGGTTGCCTTGCTTTTTATTTTTTGGCAGAGGGAGAGCAGGCTGAAATCATGCAGGATACCTTTTCATAGTGTGAAAAGTGACTGGTGTTAACAGCCATTGTTTTGTTCACCGATGCTGGACAGTAAGACGTGGGGATGGAAGAGCCAGTTCTATGTATGAATGCCATGAACCAGAGCTGAAGGGTCTTTGCTGCTCCTCAGGTATTGTGCTTGNCCCCCCCCCGCCCCCCGCCTTTCTTCTTTTATTTTAGTTAGAAAAATTTTGAGCAAAGAATCTCTCTTCCGGACTGTTGTGCATAAAACTTCCTGGTATAGGCACTAACACGCATGGCATCTCTAGGCAGGCTTGTTAAACACATATACAGTAACACTTGAGTTGACCTAAAGCTAATAGGACGAGCAGCAGAATTTTGGAGTTTCCTTCATGTAAATGCTGGCTTTTGTGCCATGCAGCCTTTCATTGGTGGGTGGTAACTCACTGAAATGGCAATTCTTAGAATTAGACACTCAAAACAAAAGACTCGTTTTTAATTAACCAAATCCAGCAATCACAAAGAATATAGCTTTTGAAAAATTGTCTTGTTTCCTTGAATCACATTTTCCTGCTAGTCCTCATCCCTTTATTGATGACAGATAGAAAAGGCTGTTGCTTGTGTTAGTTGTAAACTTCCCTTTGTCAGAGGCCTTTCCACCATCTGTCACTGCGTAACTGTATGTTCCCAGGTTTGTAGCTCTAATGTGTTTTTGCTGTTTTGTGTACAGTACGTTACAAGTTATAAAAGCTTGAGTAAATAATTCATGTAAGAACCTTTGTAAATATTGTCAAACTGCAGAATAAATGATTTACTAAGAGGTCTCTTGGCTCAGCCTAGCAGCTTTATTACTGTAACTTGTTTTGTAAACAACCTCCTCCCCCCACCCTGTATTTTTTTCCATCAAGTGACTTTGTGTAAATTCTATTGCAAAGCACTACTTAGGTGCATTTCAATCACCATAAATAATGCAATATCAGCACTTTAACCACCTGGGGACTCCATTCAGAAGTCAACCAAAGGTGTAGTTTGTGCGAGATCCTTAAGGGAACATATTTTCAATGCGTGTAGAACAGTGTACTTCCCACTGCTTTCATCGCTGATTGTATTTGCTGGAGATGGCTCTGTCTCAGCTGGAAGAAGGTTTTCTGGTAGACCTCAGGTTTGCAGAGAGCTGGTACTTGTGCTTCGTTTCATGTCCTGTGGATGTTCTGCAAATGTAGGGATAGATCAAGACCCAGGGTTATGCGAGGCGGTCCTGAAAGCCACTCAATTTTTCTTCTAGCTTTTTAATAAAGTGTTGTCTGAGTGGTCGGAGGAAAAGTAATCAGAAACATTTGTGTAAATGAATAATATTACTTTGCTTTGATCTACTCATGAGCCCCTTGTTAGCCTTCTGAAAACAGCTAAAAATGAAATGTTTATTCAATAATGTTAGTGGAATGGGAAAATGTAAATGCGAAAATGTGTTACATCTGAGTCCTTATGGGCAGGCATAATTGTGTGGCTACATGTGCTTGTTCCGAGTTTGTTCTGTGAAGTACAGGCACACTTGGCACTTATCAAACCATTGGTGAACAATACAGTGATCATGATGCTGGAAGCTGTGGACTATCCATGCTGTCATACTGACTCAGAATTTGAGCTAAGGCTTGAGTCCAGAAGTCTCTGAACATCCGTATTGGTTATAAGCTAGTTTTCATGCTGGCTCCTGTGTAGAGTGAGCAAACCTATTTTCCAGGCATCACTGGAGATGGCACTTCAAGGTGGACCTGTGCCGTTGCAGGTAGGATGAACATGGGCTGTCTTGGGTGTCCTGGCTCTGCAGACTCAAACTGAGGACATCATGGCTAATGATGTTAACCATGATGGGCACGGCCAACTCATCTTCTGCTCAAGGGTGACATGATGTGCTACTGTTCTGCCCAGGTAGGTGAAGCAACAGTTACAGAATAAGGTTTGCAAGTGTAAGGATGGGGGACAGCCAGAGGGCATGGGAACAGTTTTAGTGATCCCAGGAGCTGGTAGACTCTTTAGGGAAGCAGAGCAACCAGATTATGATAGCCTGCCTGTAGAGCTGCTCCCCTTGGCATGCCAACTCATCTCCTCACCACTCAGCCCACCTTGCTTGGCTATTAATCTTCATGGAAATGAGCTATTCTTTAAAAAGCCCCATGCCCAGAGAGCTCCTGTTTGTCTCTCTTGACCAGTTTTCTGTGCAGTAGGTGTAACCAATCCAGCATAAATGAATGGAATTTCTTCAACATGTGACCTCAACAGCAGATGTCTTCAGACACTCCTCTTATGGAAATGCTGTTTTCTGAGTTAACTGCTTTGAAGTGACTTTGTGCCAGGCTAGTCTGAGCAGCTTGGGAAGGGCAGTTTCAAAGATTTCCGACTCTCTGGGAATGGGGAAAATCATTCATTCACTTCCTAATATTATGCCTGATGTCAAAGCTATCCAGAAATGAAGTACTGTTTTCTGATTGTAGAGATGGCATTTTTTTGCCTGATCTTAGTAAAGGAGTTGGCCATCTTTTGGTGACTCATCTAGGTTCAGGGTCTAAGGAGCAGAGCAACCAACTTATCTGTGGCTTAAGAACTAAAAGTAGACTTCAAGAAAGAAACCTCTTGGAAAACTTTGTAATGGGTTTTGGGCATTTCTGTATGTTGGATGTAGTGAGGAAACAACTTCCTCCCTCTAGCTTTTTAACCCTCATACAAAGAGGATGGCAGTGTCCCAGTGGTGAATGTAAATGGGTGCGTGAGAAAGAAGCAGCCAATAATGGCAGCATTCGATCATGTAGAGTTGATGAAAGAAGAAATAATGGTGTGCCCTCTACGAGTTATTACTGGTAGTTTCCATAAAAGTTAAGTAAATGAAGTCTGAGGCTCAACTGAACCACATCTTGTCTTTCTTCTTGTGTGCCCAGGACAATACATTGTTTGCTGTGAATAGACCACCCGAGGGCTGGTCATGTGTTTTGGTAGAAATCATAGTTTTGTCAAACAAAGCAAAAGACGTAATTATAGCCTTTTTATATTAAAAAAAAATATTTTAATTATTATTGTGCGTTTCCAATTAGAAATGTGTTAAATAGTTGCCATTAGAAGTTTAAAAGCATGAAAACAGCAAAGTGCCAGAGAATGTTCTGTAAAAAAACTCATCCTGATTTGGTTCAGTATCAACAGGGGAACAGGGATGCCTCCTGCGCCCCCCATCGCTTTTTTTTTAAAGGACAGGTTGGAGGGAAGGGAGATTGGTGTGTGGTTCCTGTCCCCGCCCCCTGCTCCTAGATCAGAGAATCCTAAAAGTCACAATCTTTGTCACAATAGTAATGGCCTCGGAATAAAAAAAGTAACTGAATCTGTAATTAGTTGTAGTACAAAATATATAGTGTCTAGCCATGTGCATTACTGGTGTTATGAGATGTATATTCCTTGGATGTGTGAAGTCTGGATAGCATAATCTTAAATACCTGTGAAATATAATAGATGGATATAGGTTGAGAAGGGAGTATATGCTGTTCTTATGGAGTTGATAGGATTCTATAGGGGTGTGGGGAGAGGCGGGAAGAAAAAAGTCTCTTTGTAGCCTCAATAAGCCTAGATATAAGACCCCTTGAAATTTCCTTTTCTCTTTATGGTGTGCATGCACAGGTTATCAGTTGTTTTCAGATCCAAAAGGACTGTAATCACAGGTTTTGTTCTGGATGCTCTGAGGAAAACTTCTATTTATCTTTCATGTTAGTTACTTTAAAGCCGGTTCTTCTTCTGGTGGTGCTTCTCCTGATAAAATCTCATGTGAGCTACAGGTTAGACCTTGGAGACTGATCTCTGCTCCACAGTGCTCTGTGATACTCTGACCTTCAGTGTAATCTGCTCTAACTACGGAGTTACTCTATGTGTTGTCACCTTGATTATGCTGCACCCTGTGGTCACCTTTGCTGTTAGACATCTGTCGAGACTGGAGGAGAAGGAACGCTTTAAATTATACCTTGGTTTCCTGGGTGTTACCAATGCTCCTTGGCTGATGGGCTTGCCAACATCACCTTTGCTGGTCTGCTTTTCCACGTTGCATTGCTGGGGCTGGCTGTATGTCCCTGATGGAAAGGGACTTGAAGGCACCTGTGCAACTCTGCTGACATCAGGGCATATAATCCTTCTTAGTCCAGTGACCTCTGCATCCTGTAGTTTGACTGAGAGATGCTTTTTTGTATCTCTTTGCTGTGAAGTAGAAATTAATTCTGTATGAACTAAGAGAAACAGCTCTTTATCTGCACTTCTGTTGCAGTTGTTTAAGGGCAAATCTATTGGCTTCTGCAGTGCACCTACAGCTGCTGCTCCTGTGAGAAGGAAAATATGGAGAAAACTCCATTGCTTTGGATGAAAAGATGATGATCTCTGTGCTTACCAGCTATGCAGACTGAGGCATTGCATCATTTGGGTGCAATCCTCATTTCTCAGGGGTTATATACATGACTAAGTCCTGTACCACTTGTCTCCTTTTGGACTTTCTTGTATTTCCTCTCAAACTGCTTTGGTTTTGTGTTATTATAGCATCTAAAGCCTCAGGCAGGGGCTAGCAACCCAGCATGAGAAGGGCAGTACACAGAGCAACAAGCACTCCCTAATCCGGAGCATTTACAGTCCAAGCATTAGAAAAGAGGCAATATATGAATAAGGATCAAGAAAAGAACATGGGGGAAAAAATCTCCATACAGTAGGTATGGCATATTAGTAACCGAATCTGGGACTAGATTTTTAACATGCATTACAGCAACGCAAGTTTTAGTAATACGCTATTGCTATTATGTCTTTTCTGGATTGTATTTAATGTCTGCTGGGCTATTAAAATCTTAATCTTTAAGACGATGGGCTATATATGTTTTAGCTGACTGGTGAAAAAGGATGTGGAAACTTAGGGAAATACAGGACTAATCTGTGCCTTTATATCACTTTCCAAGTATTTACCTGGATTGAACAGGACCCTTAAATTTTGAGCGGATGACTTTATCGGAAAGGAATTGCAAGTGAGCTGATTGCAGCAGTGTATCACACACAGTTAAATCCTCCGGGCAAGACCTGCTGCCACAAACACTGCTGGACTTCATCTCCTCCCCTGCAGTGGGGAACAAGGTTGCAGTGACACAGAGGTGCGCCAGACACCTTCGCTGCAAACTTACAAAAGGTCAGCAAAATATAAAGACTACCTAGAGCATCTACAGGTTGCGCCATATCAGCAGGTGCCGGCAGTGGACTGTGGCAGAAAGTCAAAGCCATTTCCCTGGCCCATGTCCCCCCATTTGGGAACCCAGAGGGAAAGCACCAGTGGGAACTGAACATCCTTTGCTGAGCCTATAAGCTACTACAGAAGACATGTTACAATAGACGTGTGTTTCACCATTATACGACAGCTAGGTATATACATCATAAAATATAACCAGGTCTATATATAATAGCTGGCGTTTTGTAAGCCCAGTGACCTGCTGTGTCTTTCCTAAGGAGAGAAAGTTACTGGAGCCACCTCCCGTGGCTGCCTGAAAGGCACACCTTTGCAGGTCCCACCTGCCGCTCCTCACTTAGCACTGGATAAAAACCTCCCCTCTTGCTCCTCTCTCCATTAACCAGGAGCCAAGAAACATCCTTCTGTCACTGCTGGTTCCTTGTGCCAGGTGGATGGACATTGCAGGAGGTTTTCATCATGCTGATTATCAGCTACTTCTAATTCATGACGCAAATATCTTCTCAGTGTCAAACCCTCTGGGAGAAATTACCTATAATTAGTTCATTCTGTGTAGGTTATCCAGATACACTCTTTGATAGGGGTGCCATCGCATTTATTTCCTAAGTAGCTATAATTAGTATTAAAGAGAAAAATAAAAGAGCTTTTAGACCCCATATTTGGACCCAGTTTCCCCCTCTTTTAGTCATGGAATGGTGGTTTAACACTGTTTTCTTTACCATGTTGTTTGTCAGACCCAGTTCTGGAGAAGAGCATCACGTCCCACGGAGGAGCCGGAGACTGGAGAGGTTTCTGGTGCTGATAGATTCGCTCTGGCACCTGATGTGCACGCCAGCAGCGGTCTCATCTGAGGGGGGGGGACCGGGACGTCACTGTCACCATAGAGACAGCAACGAGGATTCAGTTTCAAAAGGTGAAGAGAAGCTGGGAAGTAAGAAGGTAAGTCTGGGTCTGCCTAACAACTCTCATGATGGATTTTAAAATGATGCTGTTTGAACGGATGCCACAGTAGAGGGATGCTCTACTGTGCATTTATACACATGTGTAGATATGTGCATATAAACATACCTATATGCATGCATATTTACATGAACTGTTTCTAATAGACTTGGATGCAAAAAAACTTAATGGAGGTTTTTAAAAGACCTTGCTAGCATTCTGCTTGTGCTCCTCCAATTAATTTTTCTTTTACAGATGGTGTAAAACAAGTCTGGGTTCTGTTTCAAATTTTATTTTAAGAAGTTGTAAAATATTCACTACCTCAAGATTGTATCTGTTCTGCACAGAAGCTGAGTAAGCTGTGGTGCATTGTAAATTAACGTTGTTCACTTCTGCCCCTTTTCATGGTCTTCTGCTGTGCTTTAGCAATGATACGGATGTAAAGCAATGGTGAGTGTTGACAGGCAAGATAAGGATCAGCCATGAGTCATTGCTTAACCACATGGGACTTTTAAAGCCTGGGTTTATACTGGTCCAAAACAGCTTGCAAATAATCTCTCTCTGCCCACTCTTATATCAGCAGATAAAACCACCCTTCCTGACAGCTTACCCCATCGCTAGCAGATATAACCTCAGCGATGCATGGACTTGTTTAAAGCTTCAGTTTGCACGTTTATAATCCCCAGCAAGGTGCTGACCCCAAAAGGATGTTTCTTGTACCTTGAAAGCAAATGATAACTTCATGGGTATGCCTCTGAGGGGAGGGGAGTGGTGGCAAGGAGGAGTCTATCCAGCAAAGCGACAGATGAACTATTAATGAGTAATGCCATATAAGCATTACTGCAGAAAGTGTCATATAAGCATTACTGCAGAAACGGTGGTAGAAGGCTTAGAGAGACTGATAAAAGACCTTGTCTACGATGCCATGCAATGCTGGATGCCACCGGAGAGGACGGGGCTGGATGCATGTTTCTGATCTCAGGCCAGGGATATTCAGCAGAGCCCTCGAGGTCCTCTTGTCTCTGCCCAGCCTGCCGCAGCTCCAGTGGGGAGTAGCCAGAGCACAGCAGGTTTTTTAACCATGACACACTTCTTGCCTTGACAGCTGGAGGAAGTCTGGCATGGGAGCCAAATCTATTGGCTTTGTGTCAGCTCTGGGGTATCTTTCCGGTTTTGGGAATTCCCCGCCGGGGAGGTACCGCTGCTGTTTGGAGCAGAGCTCAGATCTCAGCCCCTGGGGCTGTCCACTCTGGGAGAGGGTTTTGGCAAGGATATGTGTTTTTTGCTATTTCTAGGTCTCTTTGATTTTATGAATAACTAAGTGACAAGTAAAATTTTGGTATTTACCCTATGGCTGAGTTTTCCGTGGGGATGTTTGCATGTGTGCGTAATGCCATTTGTATTTATTATTCCTACTACTGTCGTCACTCACATGTTTTCTGCAAACGCAGAACAAAAGACAGCTCCCTTTGCAGTAAGCTTATGGTCCAACTGCTGTGTAAAGACAGCAGAGGACACGGAGAACGCCTGGGGGGCATAAGGGAGCCCTGAGATAACATTGCTTGGGCTGCCATTGTTAGACCTCTACAAACCATGATTATAAGTGTATACTTGATGCTAATAAAAGAGGCAACCAGGGTGTATGTGAAGAACTGAATTCTCTATTTACATGCAGCTGGGGTTTGCATTTTTGGGGGTTCCATTGTTGGGACATGCAGCTAGCTGGCTGACTTCCGTAACAAACTGCATTTTTAACTGATTTTTATCTGACTGCTGCAGGATCTTGTCTACCCAGATTTTAGTCATTCACCTTGACTTTTGTTTCAGGAAACTTCTGTCCAAATTGATCTTTGGTATCAGTATGAAAATCTGTGCTGGTGAACTTTCAGGTTTGACTCACTTTCTGGGATAAGCCTATGTCTCAGTTATGGCACACTCTCTTCATTAATCATTTGATCATGCTTTTTAGGGAGAATAGAAACTGCAATTATGTTAAATTCAGAATTCATCCAGTTCAGTTCCCTGTCTCCTGTGGTGGTGGTCTCTAGCTGTTTCAGAGAAAAGAAAAAGAAATCCTGCATTAGGCAGGACAGTGATAATCTGTCATTCTCTCTAAGCTCTAATAGAAACTTTGTTTTAGTATTTCTTTAATCTTTAAAAATATTTTAATTAACACATGAGAACATTCTTAGCCATGAAATTATCCTATCCTTTTTGGAATCTTGTTCAATCTTTTGTTTTCATGACATCCTTTGGCAAGTGGTTTTCAACTTTACCTTCTCCCTGAAAGTATTTCTTCTTAATTTTTGACTTGTCCCCCTCCACTTTGTTGAATGTCATCTGCCTCTGGAAATACAAGACAAGCAAACACAGATCTTGTTGATGTGTAGCTCTGGGTTGTCCAGTGTTTTGCATGCTTGTTTGATGCTTTCTTCAACAGACAAACTAGTCTTTGAGAACTTGATTACCAATTGAGATTATTACAAAGCCAGATGTCAAGAGAGGAGTTGGATACCAGCATTATCTAGGGGATCTGGTCTGAAAGATTTTACTGATGCAGAAGCCACTTCTGATGGACAGCAGAAGCAGGAGGAGTGGACAGAAAGCTGTGCTTGATGCCCAGCCTAGAGCCCTGCTCTTGGCACATTCAATCATTTGCTCCTCTACTAGAGGGGCTCCTTAGCCACTGTTCTGGTTGCTCACCCCCTACAATCTGCTCATGCCACAGAATGTACATGCTTTATCTNTGGGTGGGAAACAACACTTATTCTAATGAGCACCACCTTTTTTCCCCCGCTGTTGCTTATTAGTAGAGGGGGTAATACAATTCCTTTGCTGTAATGCTTCACACTTGACTGCTGGTGTGAAGTGGTCAAGACCTGCATCTGGAAGTCATGCAGCAACAACATTTTTTTTCTTCCTCGCTACAGCAGGAGTATTTATTTGTGCCGGGTTTATGCCATAGTCTACCAGATGGTACAAGAAGTAAAGCAACTTCAGCTATCTTCCTTATAGTGTTATTCTGTGATATTGTCACTTCTTCATAAGATTTCCTGAGGTTTTCTTTGGCTCAGGCTGTTAAGATTGGCCACAATTGTGTTTTTGTTTTGAGGATAAGGGAGTACCTGTCTGAAATCATGCCATTGTGTTTGTTGGCATGTAGGTAATTTACCAATTTGTGTTGAAAAGATAGGCAAAAAACAATGTGAAACTGATGCTGGGCATAATTTCAGAATATAGAGCTGTTTACTCACTGTAAGTATCTTTGTTGATCTTAGTGATCATTGCCCAAAGTTAGATACTGCTTTCTTTCTACACACTTCCATATACTAGGTTAGATGCTTGGGTTTTTCCAATTGCCTTTGAGTTCAATCTTTCAAGTGACCCTTAAGATACTTACAAAGCCTGTTTATTTTCACCTACATTCACTCTGTAAGAGGATGAATGAGACAAAATAACTGTTCTGAGTGCTCAGTGTTGTAGTGAGGGTATACCATGCCTTTTTGTGTGAAACAGTGGACTTTGGGGAGGGTTTCTGAGTGCGTGGAAATCCCACTGTGCTGATGACCTTTCTCTCAGATCAGGCCCGAGTCGGTGAGGATAAATTTGCAGGCAATCCAGCCAGGATTTTCCATGTCATAAAGGGAATGATGAGGAACTGTAAGCTCTGAACAGATGACTCAGTGCTGCTGGTGCTGAGTTAGACCTATCACTGTACCCATTGCAGAGGCACGCAGTCCACACCCAATTTCATCCTCTGCCCACACACAAATGTGTCATCTACCTGTGCATGACTGAAGTGCTCATATCAGACGCATTTACCTGCCAAATTGTGGGAACTGTCCTAAAAGGTTATTATCTTGTTCCAACTTTTTAAGTATTTCTCTCCTCTCTGATCATTCTGTCCTCTTTTTGGATCTGTGATATTTTCTAGGGGGTCTGCCTGTGCATGTAAGTCTGTATGGGAGAACTGCATTTGCAGAGCCATTTGTGAGTCATGTCAATCTAAGGAAAACCAGTGGGAGGGACCCACTGAGCTAAAACAATGTATGGAATAGAAATGGACCACCTTGCTTATTTTGGATAAAAATATTGTCTCTTAATGCTAAGTATTCCGTTCAAACATTAGTTTGGATTAGTGGAATTGATAAGGGTGTATGCTCTTCGTTTCCATGAATAGCAGAGGATTAAAACATGGCCGTATCTGGCATCCCATCCATATGCAAGTCATGCTAGAACCAGTTTAATTCTATGAAACTTAATGCTGTGAAATTCATTGACCTTCACCACACTGTGTAAAAGAGGCTGCAAATTCATTCAAATACTAGGAAAAACTGACTTTCCAATCTAAAGGTATGTGAACACATGTATGTTATGGTTTTATGTTAAACTTTCACATGTATTAGAGATGTAGCCTTCCAGGGCCTTGGTCAGGACTTGCGTGTGTGCACGTGCGTATCTCTGAGATTAGGAACTCTGAGCAAGGTTCTCTGTGGTTACNTTTTTTTTTTTTGGAAAGTTGTAAGGCCTCAAGCCATCTTTCAGACATGATCTCCCTGCTTGGAAGAGTTGTTCTAGGTGCTGCTGACAGACCAATTGCTTCCTAATGCTAAACAGCCTGGAGCTGGAGGAAAGAGAGATTTCTCCTGCAGAGCTGGGGAAAGAAGGGAATAGAAACAGAGAAAATCCATTTCCCTATCCTCCTTTCCCATCAGAGGACTGGGGGATTACTGTTGTCTGAGGAACAGATACATGGAGGTATGGTAGGAGACCAAGGTTTTAGAGCAGCTATCATGAAATTTCTCTTGGTTCACTTTCCTTTGACTGCCAGTCCCAAGAATTCCCAATGTGAATTGAAACCAGAAGATTTCAGAGTCCTACTTCTGAAGAGAGTCATGGCTGAGTCACATCCTGCCTTACCTGACATTGCACAAATGATCCAGAGAAAATGGCGTGATGTGACTCCTCTATGGTAATTTAAATGAGAAGGATGGTTGCTGGCATGCATTTCTCAACGTGCGGTACAGCAAAATACTTTTTTGCAGAACTGTCAGCAAAGGCCGGTGCAGAACAAAGGAGGCACAGGCATTAACCTGGGATAATGATGGACAAGAGGTGGCAGGAGGAGCTGAGAAGATTTGAGTCTTGTAACTTGTGACAATTTTTACTGGAAAGACAGGAGCACAAGTTTGACTAGTTCCCAAATGAGTCTGAACTGTTTGGCTAGTATTTAAGAAGCAACTTACAGTATTAATGGCAGCAATACAAAGGAAAAGAGGAAGATCTTTATCAGTCATTTTTACTTTGGTTTTATTTAACTTTTATATAAAAAAAAAAATTAAATTTAACTGTGTAAGTACACATCATGCTGTGATGTTAGTATCTGAGTTAAGATACTGTTACATGGGAACAGGAACAAGTAGAAGTGAAGCATTTAATTCCACTATGTCTGCAAATGCAAACAGAGGTTTGGCTCAAGGCACGCAGTGTTGGCTGGCAGGTTCAAACCTGGGACTATCACTACCAGCAGCCTGCGATGTTTGGGGTTTGAAGTACACTCTTTCCTTGGGTAACAATTGCTGGGAGAAACTGCATTTAAAAAAAAAAAAAGTCAAAAGGTTTCCCCCACAAATCAGAGACTTATCCCCTGTGGGTATAGGACGATGTAGCTCTACTAAAAATTGTGGGTAACAGCTCATGGAGGCTGAAGACCTGGCACAAGATCCCTGTTAACATCCACTGTTTTTTCTGCTATCACCTACAACAGCTTCATGTAAGAACAGGCAAATTTACTGCTGATACAATGCCCTATCTGATTGGGTTTCATGTGGCCTCCTTCTTCTGTATCCATGATCATGGCAACCAATTTCACACCCACACCCAATTTCTCAATTTCCTCCACTGCCCCTTTCAAGTATTCGAGGGCTATATAAAGCAGCTGCTAGTGTTTAGTAACTTTCTGCACCTGTAGTGCTAGTTGTTTAGGACACTGCAGTAGATTTTCCTCACTTGGGCATGTTAAGATACAAACTGTGCCCCTGGGCTGAGTGCTGGAAAGTATTCAGTATATTCAGTAGCACCATTTGCAGATGGTGTGAAGGAAGCTGCTCTCGAGGCATCTTGTCAGCATCAAGGCCGAACATTCATGGTGCAAGCTGAAGCAAATTCTTTGACACCCTGATATGAAACCAGCCTGTTCCTGTTGTCTGTGTGCCAAAGGAAGCTGTTTCTTAGCTGATGAATAGGGTATGAAGTGTAAACTTCACACTGAGACTCATGCAATCACCTTGCCTGTTTTCAGGAGAAGGGGGATTGTGTGTTCCTGGTCAGCTTGCACCCAGATGTCAGCATATAGTTTGAGATTTCTTTTTGAAGAGTGCCATACAGGCTCACTCCTGGTTGAAACTGAAGCAAGGGTTGCATTTTGCTGAAACTCTTTAGGTTGTTTCCCTTCTCACCCCAAATTTAATTTCTAAAAATGCCTTCCCCCCCAGCATGGGAAACCCCTGACCCCAGTAGCTGTGCCTAGGCGCTGCAATGGCTGTGCATGGGACATCTCAGCTCCTGTTCCAGCCTGACTGTGCTGGGGCAGATTGCTGTGTCCTTTCCTGCAATGCCAAAGTGGCTTCTCCTCCAGGGAACGGCTTTGGTGCAAGGATGCTTTCCTGGTGGCTATTCCAAAATCCAGTCTCTGATTCAGGCAGGGCAGACTCGAAGGGTTTGGAACAGGTCCCCCGGTCTGACCAGCTTGACCCAGCCTTTCCCAGCTTGTATGCCCATGCTGTCCACCAATCTTTGCATTTTAGCTTGGAGACTTGTCCAAGATTACAAAATAAACCTGAAGCAAAACCAAGAACTGAATCTAAGTTTTTTGGGTCCAGGTNGAAAAAAGAAAAGTTTGTGCTTTTAACACACTGAATGTCTGCATATGCTTTGTTATGGGATACATGGTGCAGTGCATTTGGATCCATCTTTTTGTTAAGGTTGAACCCATCTTTGATTGCAATGTTAAAGACTGCAAAGCGGTTATAACTCTTGTAAGACAACAAAACAACTCTCTGAAAAATATTATGCCTATTGTTTTTGCAGATGGGATGATCAAGAGGACTCCTGGTTCTGATCTGTCCTGTTGTTTTTCTGTACTGTTGTAAACAGCTGATGGAGAAAAGGAGTCAATACAGTGAAACGTCATTGTTAGCATCATAAAACCACCACCTTAAAGACTCGGCATACTTTCCTTTCACCTGGAAGTATGGACTTCAGAATTTCTAGCCTATTACCATAGATAAGTCTGGTTTATTGGCATTAAACAATGTATTTAGGGCAGGAATAAAGTACTAGGAAGTTTATAGCATGCTACTGAGGGCTAGTACTCACATAATATTTATTGCCATCTTGGATATGTTGGCATGGTTTAGTACAAGGGAAAGAAAAAGGCCCTTGAAGTTAAAGGCAAGCTTTATAATTCCCGGTCTTCCTTCTTTTTCACATAAGCTGAATATCCAGAATCTGTTCATCTGATGCAAGTAAGTGGCTGAAGGAACTGTATATGACTAGGCAGTTAGAGGATGGGCTCCTTGTTAGTCTCAGCCCCCCATAGTCTTGCAGTCATGCCCTTGTAGAGGACCTTTGGGATCTCATGGAGTCCTGCTGGATTTTGCTTGAGGAGTGGCTTGCCCACACACAGCTCACTGCAGCATAAACTCCTGTGATGGGTCATGTTTTGTTTTGCTTTCTTTAGTCTTAATTAACTCAAACGCCCAACAACCAGTTGCAAGAAAACATGTGAAAGATCCATCAGCTTCATGCATTCAACAGACGAAGCTATTTCCTAACCCAGCTCTCCAGTGCTCTGGAAGCATCTGTAAAAACTCCTGAAAGACAAGATTTGACATTCTTATTTCAGATATTTAAAAAAAGGCCAAAAGAAAGGAAAAAAAACCCAACCCCAAAAGGGAAAATTTTCAGGCATCCTTTATGGAAAGAACAGGGCAGACCCCTTTCTTTTTCACCTTAAAGATCACCTTCAGGGAAGTGTGAAGTGTTAAAAGTAACTAACCAAGGCTTAAACTTAACGTATGGACATATCAGTAACTTCAAACTGAAATGTCATTCCTGTGTGTTTCATGAGAGTGAAGTGAAAAAAGGAGAAGAATTAATCCACCCATTCTGAGACAAACAGCCACTTCCAATACAGTTTCCACTTGCAACATGCTAAGTCTTAGCTAGGAAGAGCACATCACTGAGCCAGGGCCTGGAAGGGGGATTGTAAGCAATATATTTTACATTTTACTGCTACCTCTTTTCTGTGAGGGCTCAAGTACAGAGAAAAAACATGGGGGTGAGTCAGATGGAACCGAAGATCTGCTGAAGGTTTCTTCCAAGTCCTGATGTGACAAGGCATGGTGGCACTGTGCAGACTCACCCCCTTGCTCGCATGTGGATCAGGGCTGTGTTTACCCTTTCAACAAGTTTCTGATGTCTGAGGGAGAGATTGAATCTACAAGCAAGAGTTTAACATGACCTTATGCAAACTCTTCTTTAGTTTTGGTGTTAGCAGTTTAGGAGGTGAATTGACTTTACAGAAAAGGAAGTAAAACAGAGATGATTGTGTTTTAATATTTTCAGCTATTGTGAGAAAAAAAACACAAGAAAATGTCACCTAAAATAAGCATGCAGTATAAGTGATGCCTGTCACTCACCTGTCCAACCTGAGACACACCTGTGTGAGTTTTAGTACTTTACAAAAGTCACTTCTGCTGTTTCTACCAGCTTCTCTGGGCTTCCTGAGGTTTCTAGCTGTCCCTACATTTTGGACAGGACTTGTGTAGTATTGATGGCATGCTCTAAAATTTTTCAAAACCAATGGTAGTCTTCTCATTCATTCCAGTGGCTCTGTGCCTTATGTGACTTCTGCACAGCACCATGTATGGGCTGCAGTGGGATGGCCTGCAATGGCAAAATCAGTCTGATCTGAAAAGTTGCTGCTCATCAATAGTTGGAAGTTACTACTGCTTTGCTGAGTTGCTGTAACTAACGGGGACCAATCTGCAACTCCTGTTGTGCGGGTGTGTAGTAAACCAGGCCAGCGTAGGTTTCACTTGATAAGCAAGAGCAGTAGCAAATGGCCATCTGGTAAGAATTTTCAATGTGTTAATTATAATTTTTGGATTCAGTTAAATAGCTAACCCCCTTATCAATAAATGAACACAAATGAATCATGGTAACAGGAAAGCATTTATGATCTCATGTTATAGCAGCACCCTATATAAGTCTGTGTTAAGTCTACTGTTAACATTTGCAGGAAACAGAGGAAAGCCTCTGTTTTTTAGGGTAGGAAAGAAACATGTTGAAATTTCAGCTGAAAAAGAGCTCAGTATTTGAGCTATCTTATATCCACTCTAATGCTTTTAGTTTTTGGAATGTGGCTGATCAGCAGTAAGTACTTGAAACTGCTTTCACCTTTACCAAATGAGAAAAAAATTCTCTCAAGTCAGTGAAATTATACCAGCCTGAAACTCCTGAAAAAGATGTTAGAATGAACTCCTTAAGCCCTTAATTTGGGGGGAGGGAGGAAGGGAAGGGTGAGGGATCAGAAAAAATGAAGTGAAATCACGCCTTTTTAGTTCTGTACAAATTTTCACATATTCCCTTACTACAAATGTTCCCAGTTGGGTTTATACGTTAGTCTGCTATATTCAGTGAAGTAATTCATGCAAATATAGAGAAATGCATGCATAAGTTTTTCAGAATTGAGACCTACAAATTACAAAGTAGACTAGGCTTCAGTTATTCTCTTCCACTTATTACTTAATATGTTGTTCAACTATAACAATAATCCAAACCAAATCCTAAATAGATAATCAACTTGTAGACTGTCATATCTTAAATGAGTAATGACATGTTTTGTAGAGCTGCTCTTCAAATCCCTCTTCCATAGTAGTGAAAAAAGTAGTAATAAAAGCTAATTTTAGATTGAACTATGGGTGGGGCCCAAGCTAGCAAAAGCCAAGAAAGCCAAAACTCACTTATTCTCCAACAAAGCAAGTGATGCTGGGAAAACAGCTTCTTCTGGCTCAGTTTACTTGCTTCCCAAGTGAAACTGGCTCTTTTGAGAGGGGCTCTCAAAATGCTAGTATGCCATTAAAACCTCAAAATATTTCACAGACCTGTAAGCCTTTTGCTTACTCTTTACAGAAAGGTAAATTTCCTGCCTTTTTATTTTCAGACTGTCCCAATCCTAAACTGAACAACCAGCTGTGGGGCAGCAAATGGTACCCAAGTGGGTGAGAAGGGAGCAGGGCTGCTCCACGCTTCCCCAGGCAGCATACAAGTGAGAAGAGGACGTGCTATGTGTAGGCATCCTCTCTGGAGACAGGTGGGCTGGACTGCTGTGACATGGTAGCGTGTCTTCTCTCTGGTTCTATATGCTTAAGTCGTCGCTGCATACTACCTTGGTGATTTAAAAAAAAAAAAAAAAATTAGCAGTACCTACTGCAATAGGAAAGTATTATTGGATTCTGTTCTAGTTCTCATGTTGTCAATCAGAGTAGTTTTCTGCTTTGTTCTGACGGTGGAAGAACATAAAAAAAATTCAGATCCTTGGTTTACAAGGCTGGCAGTAAACTCTAATGTTGTTATAGGATCTACATTCAGGATATGTTTTCTTTGATGGGAAAGCTTGCTTAAGGATCTCCTTTTTCCTTGCTGGAGTTCCTTGTGCCCTGGTTGTGGTGGTACAGCCATGTGCAGGACCAGTGAAGTGGTTCAAGGTAAATAATAAAAAAGGAAAGTGTTTTGAGGACAGGTATTTTTAACCCAGCTTAGATCGACAGTAATATTAGCCCAGCCCAATGAGACTGCAGGAAGCTGCAGCCCAGGGACAGGAATGAATGGCTGGAGAGATTAAGGGAGCAGAGAGCAGAAACTTATTAAGCTGCTTCGTCACCAAGAAGAACGTGTCATGGGATTGCTGCTGACTCTTCTATTCTATCAGATGATACAGAAGTCATGCAGAGATTGTCTCATTTTTACAGCTACTCCATTGGTTAGAAACCAGCTTTGGGCCTATTAGACGTGCTGTCTACCTCAAAATGCAGGAATTTGGCTGAAGTCATGTGTGACTGCTCTTTGCCTGCTCAAGGTCTTAAGGTGGTTGGTTTTTACGTTTAATAAATGAAACATTGCTAGCATTTATTTCAAAGGGAGATTTAGTTCAAGAATTCAACTCCCAGAGTCAGAATTCCAACGGCTGATTTTCTGGCTGAAGCAAAGAACCTTTGCACCTAGCCGTGCTGGCCAAGGATACCCAGTTTAAAAGACACCAGGCATGATTTTCCTGCTATTATTGGTTGAAAACTAATGGAAACCACTGCAGACTTCAGGCTGTGTGTGTCTGGGCCTTATCAGCTAACTGGCTCTTAAACACCAAGCACCAGCTCTGTTTGCTTATTAGTCAAAATACGTCTTTATACAGTGCCATTTCTGATTAGTAGTATGCAAACAGTGCTTTTAAGTCTATGTCCATTTTGTATCATTTTCTCAGTTACAGACATCATTGTCTCAGTTTCCCTTCATTTGTACTCGGTGGTTATGTCTCGTTAACAGGTACCTGACAGAGGAACGCACTCACTGGGTTGAATATATTGAGATATATGTATAGTCAACATCAGCTGGCGTACAGAACAACATAAGGAGGAGTAATGTGAATGTATAAACAAATAGCTTATGTTGTTTCATGTTGACACGTATATGACACTAATCCAGAAACTCATGCCAGAGGCAAGTGAAATATGTTTTGAACTACTAGAGGCCTTCCTTCTGGGATTGCTGATATGGTATGATTTCTGTCTCTTTGCTTTCAGTCAAACTCTACTGATCCATTAGCAACACTATTGATATCTGAGGTGGTATATATGTAAAAGATGTTACTTTTGTATTTTCCAATGTATTCTTACTTATATTCTCACTTAATTCAGAGAGAAGATGTAGATCAAAAAAACCTTTACTATTACATTTTTATAGACATATTTGAAATTTTAATTTGTAGCTGACAAACAACAAAACTGACTTTTTCCTAGTGCACATCACGTGTGCTATTTGCAGGGAAACTTTCCTGGAAAATGATGTTCCAATAATCATAGGCTTATTTCCTAAACTACAGAGTGTATAAAAGTAATTTCTGGNCTGAGGTGGTATATATGTAAAAGATGTTACTTTTACAAGACCCTTTTTTTTTTTTTTTGTATTTTCCAATGTATTCTTACTTATATTCTCACTTAATTCAGAGAGAAGATGTAGATCAAAAAAACCTTTACTATTACATTTTTATAGACATATTTGAAATTTTAATTTGTAGCTGACAAACAACAAAACTGACTTTTTCCTAGTGCACATCACGTGTGCTATTTGCAGGGAAACTTTCCTGGAAAATGATGTTCCAATAATCATAGGCTTATTTCCTAAACTACAGAGTGTATAAAAGTAATTTCTGGTTGTTTGGTTTTTCTTTGTAGTAGTAGTGGAAACCAGTGAACGAATAGTAGAAGTTCATGAGAAAGTGCTAAAATCTATGGTTAATACAGTCAGTCACGAAACAAGCTACTTCCTGAAAATAAATTAGGGAGGAAATTCTGACACACTTTTGGAAAGAAGTTGGAACTATTGTCAATAAAATTGTGCGTGGTCAAAATATATTATATTTCCTAACATGTTTACTGATAGTAAGTATTTTCTACCTGTCTAGTTTTTTATTTACCTTTGCATATAGTGCCCCCTTAGATTTTACTGTATTGTTTTTGTGCAAGCAAAATCATTCACTGGTTCTGTCTCTAAAGCATATCTGTGCAGCTCAGTACTTCTAACTGACATGCTGCTGTAATTTGGAGGCCATATTATTTAAGAATTACAAGTCACAAAAGCCTTTTGTAATGAAAAGAATTTTTTTTTTTAATCTGGGTAAGGACTGGGATGTGGATGGGAAAGGAGAAGTAAGGACAGTGGCAGTACTGGGGTTGCTGGTACCATGACACTGCATGCAGAGGGGTCAGCAGAAATCTGCCATGGCTGGTAGAGTCATGGAGGTGCTGTGGAGTATTATTGTCCCTGTCTTACAAGTAGAAAAGTGGAGGAAAAGGGGATGTAGGCTTGACCATGACCATAAGGAATGAGATTTCCTTACTGTGCTCGGTCCCCTGATCCTGCTGCCTGCTACCATCTTGATCTGAGCTGTTTCTAAGCCTTGCGGCAGGCAGCTGTGCCAAAGAAAAGCCTGGCAAGCAAAACTGGGAGCTTGTCCTTCCATTCTGGAAAGCCTTTTGTCCGGATTGGAGCTGGCTTTGGTCTTCCCCCAGTACTGACTGTCAGGTGATGACCGCTAAAAATTTCGGCACTCTCAAACGTGAGCCCTGGGACTTCATCAGGAGATGATCGTCCATAAGCCAGGCTCTGAAGCAGCATGCTGAGTGTTTGTCTATGGAGCTTTCCATTTGGTGGGACGTGGGAATATTGGAATGGTGGCACAGAAACTAAAATTTGGTATTTGCCACTTCCACAGCAATTGCTGGCACGATGTAGTGTACTGTTTTTGGCCAAGTTAAATTTCTTCATAGTAACTTGTATGGGCTTGTTTTGGATTTGTGATAGAAGTTGATCACACGGGGATGTTTTAGCTATTGCTGAGCAGTGCTTACACAGCATCAAGGCCCTTTTTGTTTCTCACACCATCCCACCAGTGAGTAGGCTGGGAGCGCACAAGAGGTTGGAAGGGGGCAAAGTTGGGAAAGCTGACCCCAACTGACCAAAGGGATATCCCACACCATATGACATCATGCTCAGTAATAAAACTGGGGGTGAGGGGCATGGGTGAAGTTTGGCTGGGGCTGCTGTTGTTTGGGAACTGGTTGTTGGGCATCGGTCAGTTGGTGGTGAGCAACCATTTTCTTTTTGCATTGCTTGTTTTTCTTGTGTGTTTTTTTTTCCCTCTGTTGCTTTTTCCCCCCCTATTAAAAAAAAATTATTAAATTGTCTTTATCTCAACCCATGAGTTTTTGCACATTTACCCTTCTGATTTGCTCCCCCATTCTACTGGGTGGGGGGTGAGCGAGTGGCTGAGTGATGCTTAGCTGCCTACTGAGGTTTATCAATAGAAAAATCATTTATCTATTTACTTTTTCAAGCACATAGAAAAAGGCTAGGAACATTACAAGCTATCAAGCAAAGTAATTGAATACGAGCTTAATTTTAAATGTGTTAATGATCTTTATAAAAGCATATTTGCAGTAAACTCCTTACCTTTTAAATTAAAAAAAAAAAAAAAAAGAGAAAGGAAAGAAAGGATCTGAGATTATTTTGAAGGACTGGCTCCCAAAATTGGTGATTAAAGAAGGATAAGCACAGCGCTTGTGGCTTCAAAGGTCAGTCCTGCTAAATTTAAGTGACTGATGGATTGTCTTCACCAGAGGTGCAATTTTCCCCTGAAGAAATACTTCTTAAAGACCAATGCTAGCTAGCTGGTATTTATGAGAGAGTCCAAAGGGAATTGCAAGTATGTTGTTAGGGTTATCATTTACTCAGTGGTTTCTGCCGATATAGTAGCACAGAGATCCCACAGCACTTCTTCTTAGCATGTGACAAATTGTGTACCAGGTGAAGGTGAGAAAGGAGTGAGCGCAGCCACCGTGATGACAAAATGTTGCTTTGCTACTCCTGCTTTGAACCTGCTATTTCTCCGCCAGCAATCACCAGCACCTTAGCTGTGCCCAGCATTGCTCTCCTTGGCCTGTGATAACATGCCTGTGCATTTGGGAGTGCTTTAAGGAGATGCTGGGTATGTGACTACAAACAGCACAGTTTTTCTGCTGCATACTGGCATGGCAAGAACTGTACATTTTATGGCTACATTTGCAAGACTCATATTGTATAGAAGCTCTTTATGAAATCCAAGTGATTTCCAGTAGCTGATACAGCATAAAGTATAAACTAGTATGACAAGAGGTACCTTAGCCTGCTCCAGCGGGAAGGTCTGTTGTTTTGATCTCTCCCAGGAGCCCATCAACATAGTTGTGGTGCTATAAGAGTTATTTTTGTTGTGCCTCCCTCTAATTAATTCCTCCATCTTTGTATTAAAAATAGATTATTTTCGTTACAGAAAGCTGCTCAGATATGTTGCATGTTTGATGTAGCTTCCTTAGTTATCCCTCTTACGGAAAAAATAGCAAAACTGGGGGGGGAGGAATGGGGGAAAAAAACGGAGAAAGTGGAAATATCCAATTTAGTAACTTCTAAGTGGTGGTTTTGCTTTGTCATTTTACTACAAACGTACTTAAAAATAACTAAAGTCCACCCCTAAATCATACAGAACATTACATCAGCTGATATAAAATAAAATATCTGGTGGGATCTGAAATAACTTTTATGTTGTTTTGTGATTAATGGAAAAATCATGGACTTTGGTTTTGCTGTACTTTTTCAGGACTGCAAGCCAGTTTAATGCTAATGATTCAGCTGTTATCCAGCTAAAGAAAATAGACTGATGAGGTTAAGTAAGGCCACAGTCAACACCAGTTAATGCAGTGTTGAAAGCGTTGCCTGATTGGTATTAAAAAGAAAAAAGGAAAAGGAATGTCTAGCACCTTAATTTAAAAAAAAAAACAAACCCCAAAGATGCCCCCCACCCAAACAAACAAAGAAACAAACAAATTTCCCAGAAAACCCAAATAAAGGGAAGTTCCTGAACTCTAAGAAAATCACTGTTAAGGCACTAATGTTAATGTCTCCTCTGAACTCCTTGTTTATATATCTTTGCCTTTGCTTTCCTAATTTGGTTAGTCACATTCTTTAAGATGTGACTCCAAGTCTTCCCATTGATGTTTGGATTCCCGGGACTATTGTGGCTTTGAAAGTCCTTATTGCTGCATCTTTGGCTCCTCTTCAATGAGCAGATGTTGACCATGAAGGGAAATGTTGAATTTACATCTTTATCAGTTCTTTCTGCTGGTAGCTTCATGGGATTCTGCCTTGAAAAGGAGGGGAGCTATTTCAAGCTTTTATTCTCTTTGGTTCATTCAGGTTCTTGGTTTTTTTGCTGCTCCTGTTTGAGCCTTAACAAGGGATGTGCCATGCCATCGGACTCAAAACTAGTTACCTGCTGTGTTCAGTGGACGTGTGATCAGATCAGAGTAGCAGCTGGAAAAGTGATGCAGATACTACCTTGGCCTGGAAACCCACCCTGGATTTTGGAATTGGGACTCCAGGGTTGTTTTCTGAGGCATGTGATGACTAGATACGTAATCTTAGCCTACCTGTATGATCTTGGTGGGGCTTTATTTTCAATATCATAGAGTGCTATGGAGGAGAGGAGTTTCGGCATGGTTTCTGCAACAGCCATGGACTACGGTGCGGGGGCTGTTCAGGCAGGGCTGGCCCCAGGAAGAGTGGGAGTTGCTGGAATCACAGCCCCCAGCATCGCTGCAATGGCCTTGGCACCTTGAGGAGGGCACCAAAATCGAGGAGTGATGGCAAAGGTCAGCAGACTCTCAGCGTCAGCAAAGCCTGGGCAAAAGCTCAGCCCTTCATTCATTACCGAGCAACCAAAGTGACAATGCAGCCTTTTACCATGGAGAATTTGTGGCCTTGTCCACTGTCCATTGTATTGATTTCAATGAAACTTAAGCTCGTACTTAGAATTAAGCACTTTGCCTGGTGCCCTCAGGAGAGAGAGTTTCCTCAGCTGGGGCCAAACATGTACTTTGTATGGGGCATCTTCTGACCTAGGAGGCCAATTAAAGATTCTGAGGGACTCTGAGGGGATATTTTTAATTGTTCAGAGTCTTGTTTTGTTTTCAGGCCCTGCAAAATAATCTGAATGTGTGTTTGTATAAATGCATAAGTGAAAAGCTGGCAAAAGAAGCTTGCTATTCATTGCAGTTCAGGTCCTGTGACTACGGATTCAGGCTGAGTTTTGCTATTTATTTCAGTCAGCGCAGNTTCCCCCCCCCCCCCGCACATAGAGACAAAAGTAGCTGGTATAAAATTGAGGCATTTTTGCTGATGTGATATATAACTTGTAAAATTATTGTATGTTTGCTTAATGATTATAACCTCAGAGCAGAGGATGATTCCCATTTTTCTAGTGGAAATCCCAGCACAGGGAGTGAGGCACAAGTGGGACCCACCTAAATGCCAGATCACAGAAACATTCCTGAGTGTGGCAGCTTTGGTACTGTAATCTTCGGGTTAGGTGTATTTCATAGCAAACTCTGCATCGTTTTAGTAGTTACTGCCTATGGGTAGGAATTATCCACTTTTAGGCTACTTCTACTCAAACCCGCATCTTTGGTGGTGTTACTTCCTCTGAGCTTAAATTGTTTTTCTTGTTTATCTTTGTTAGCTCTTTTTTTAACATGCTCTGATGCAAGGTTGTTTTCAAAAAGATGAAGTGAAGGAAGAGCACTATATCTTCGTTTTGCTCTTTGGCAAGGCAGGAGCAGAGACTGCAGCAGGAAAAGACCTCCCATCCTGGCAGGTTTCTAGGCTGGTGCTCTGCAAGTCTGCGTGCTAAACCTAAGGGTATTAATGACTGTGTGCAGACTGAAAATTCAGATGTGCTCCCTCTTTTGTTGCAGGAGGAAGCATTTTCTGCTGCAGGCCTGAGAAAGGGCAGGCTGGCATGGAGAAAGAGGTAAGTGAAGAAAACCCATGCTTTAAAACAGAAAAATTAAAGGGGCTATTCCTAGCATTGCTATTTCATAATATTATTTGTAGTGTGATGGGAGGGAAGTCAGCAGACATGTAGGCTCCTTTATATCATTGACAAGTCAAGGGGATGATTAACGAGAGTACCAGACAATGTAATGGTAGGAGAAGGCCCACAGAAGTTAAACAAAAGTGCCTTCAGAATTTAGAGAATTCCCATGATCCATAGTAGGACCTCATTGTGCTTGTCTACTGTTTCTATTTTTGATTAGATTTATAAACACAGCACCACATATTTTCATGTGGCTCATAGCCCCAGGGCAGAGCGAGATTGACTGTGCTGAAACTGTGAGGCTTGTGAATTTCGGGCAAGGGATGGAGTGAAATAAGTAGTGTAATTGTTTTTGTGGAGTGACCGTGGGACCTCCTCTGTTCTGAATTACACATGGTTCAACCCTTTGACCTAACCAACCTCAGCAATGCCTGGTAGATCTCCTAAAGCTGTGCTGAAAGGTCCTATCAGTGACATGTTGGAACATTATCTGTCATGTGAGATGTGTGCCAACAACCATATTAAACTACATTAATTACTAGTGAGGCCATGTTTGTGACAATCTCAACTTCATTTAACCCATCATCATGTTAGTTATTGTTTAAACAGGAAGTACAAATGGGGACAATTTATGAAATCGAAATGCAGCACCAATGTTTTCTTTAATAAATTGTATGCTTTACTTTGTTTTATTTCCTTTCTATTTTTTTCCCCCCCAGCATTTTTGTTCTTGTCATCAGCTCTGTAGCTTGAGTTTTTTAGGGCTTTTCTATTTTAAGAGCAAGTAAGAAAAAGACTACTTCTTAGTAACTAAACTAATATGCCAGTGTAATTGTTATTTCTTTCAATGTAATTTTAAAGGATACCACAGTTGACTGAAACCACCAATGCTTGTTTTCTAGCAAGAAGCAAGCATGCTAAAGTAGTTTATGTAAGGCTGAAAAATCACACGTGGGTTATTCGCTTGAGGTACACCTCCACTGCTCTATGCTTCAGCTAGTGCGTCTCTGCATGGCAATGCTTGCACTTCTCTGGATCAGGAATGAAGCACGCATTTCTTTTTTATTTCTCAGAGAACAAGTTTCTTATAGGCCTGACCCTGCAGGTAGCAAAGTGCACTGTGAGTCCTCAAAAGGCAGCCCAGTATGTAGGAATTCAGAAAGATTCTTTGCATGTGGTTGTTTACTGAAACAATTCTGAATTTTCTAGGGGAAGAGGCAAAAGCTCTGCTGTATGCTCCTGCATGGGCAGTGTACGGGTTCAGCTGTACCTAGCTGTGCCCAGTTTTATATTAGACTAGACACGTGGGGTTACATCTTCCACCTACACACCCAGCCGTGTTTTTTTAGACAAGGCTTTTCCTTTAGCCTCGTTCTCTAGCTAGAACAGGCTTAAACGAAGCGGGTATTTATTTATTTATTTGTAATTGCTGCAGAGTCAGCTAAAAGATATGTTTGACCCTACTAAGTGTCATTCTCATTAGCAATGAAGAGTTTGCTCTCTGCAAAATCTAACATGGAGGGCTTAAAGCAGACAGGTGCAAATTACAAGCTGTTTTTTCTTTGGCTGCCATCCCTTAAATAGACCAAGTAATAGGCTAGGAGAAGGGAAAAGGTTCCAGCTCCAGCTGCATAAAGGAAAGCCTTAACAGGGACTTAGCAGCTGGTTGCAAGAATTAAATGCTGTAAATACCAACTGATGCATTTGTGTGCGTGTTCGCAGAAGAATATGTTTTTAGTAAGGCTCCATCCCTTTTTATGCGAGAGGATCATTCTTTGAAAACTCTGCTCTGCTTTATGTTGAAAGGCTAATGCTCTTGCTGAAGTGAATGAGAACAGAAGCCAACATACCTGTTCCTGTTTACCATCATTACACTCCTTAGAGCATTTCAGGCATTATTAGGTTCTTGGAGCCTTACCAGATTGACAATATTTCCAGCTACTTCTCTTTTGGCTGTATTCAAACAAGGCCCCAAAGGAAAAAAGAAACAAAAACAATAAACCCCCCCCCCACCAACCCACAAACAAAACCATGGATGAATCTGCTGAGCTAGTTTGCTGATGTTAGAAACAGTTGTTCATATTAGAAACACCTAATTTAATTTCATGAAAGAGACATAACATGCCAGTATGTGTATGAATCTAAGGTATGCATTTCCTAAAAGGAACTAAAACTCTGTCATTCCAAAGTTGCTCTTCTTTTTGAGTTTCAGCTTGCATGGGGACTGCTGTCTGGAAGCAGTAACTTTAACTTTAACTCTAAGGCTGCTGATGAGGTCTGTCTGTGTGATCTTCGTAAGCAGATAAGGGTAGGGAGACAGCTCAGAGCAGAGCTTGTTTACAGCAGGACAGAAGAAAACAGCTAGACATAAATGAGGGCTGACGGTTTCATGAAGCACAATTGGTTGATCACAGATTCAATATGACTGCCCTGAACTGAGCGATGATCCGTACAGTATGCAAAATTCACTTTCTTGCTGGTCTGTGCCCACCAGCCTTCCAGCAGCTTTCCCAGAGCCCCTCAGCCACGGCTTTGAGTGGAACCAGAGCTGAACGCAGCATTGTTGTACCCAATTCCTTTTGACAACAATCACATTCTTTTAAAAACTTCATAGGTTTTAGTTGTCACTGGTTATAAATGAGGGTTTTTTCCCTCGCCGTTGCTGCTGCTGCTGCTGTTGCGGCGCTCGCTGCTCTCCCGCAGATTCGAGTACGGCGGGTCCTGGTACTCCCGGTTTTCCTTTGTTTCAATTGGTATCAGAAAGCAGGCGGTGTGTTTTAATGACGACAGCGTGCAAAAAGGCATTTAAAGGTTTAGGTCACTTTTTGAATGACATGGTGATTAGTCTGCACTGTGCTCAGACACTTCTAACTCCCCTTGCCTTTGCCGTAGTGCAGCACGCTCAAGGTAAAAGGTTTGTTTTTTTTTTAAAAAAAAAAAGTTAAAAGGCAAGACTTTTTGTTTTTCACCAGCTGTGGTGGAGCTTTGAGATAGGATGAATTGCTATCAGCAGCAGCATCACCCTTTAAACTTGACTTTGCAAGCAAAGGACATCCCCTTTCTATGTGCTGGTCGTGGATGGACAGGTCTAACATGTATGGTTTGTGGATGCAAGTTGGGACCACCTCCAGCACAGGTGTAAGCCAGCACAGCCTTCGTATCACTTGAGGCTCTGGTCTCAAGTTGTGTAACGTCGCTTTTTTGTAGGAATGGTTTTTTTAATGTTTATTTTTGGATAATGTTCTATAACTAGAATGGAGGCTTTCTGTACGGATGTGTGTTCATGTGCATTCATCTAGGTGTGCTCATACGACTGGACTTTGCCTGCAAATATGGCAAGTGATCACTGAAAGAGTTTCATTTAATTTGCTATTGGAAACCTAAGTTTTGCAGGTACATGTGAACTGATTAAAGAACAATTGCTTTA
>VYZW01040924.1:48237-80737 GCA_013401315.1 Balaeniceps rex | reverse complement strand
TCTCCTTCCTTGACCTTCTGTTCATCCAGTTAACCAAAAGATCAGTTATTCATTTAGCTCTGCCTCTAAGTCATGCAACTATTAAAAAAACCCCAAACCCTCATCCATTTATACCATCATAAAAAAAGTCTAGATTGGAAGAGACCTCTAGAGATCATCTGGTCCAACCTTGCATTAAATTGTTGTTAGTCTAACTTATGTCAGGACTTGTGTGGCAGTCACAGGGGCCAGTTCAAATTTATCAAGGGCTGCTAATAAAACAACAGCTTCAAGCCTGTCCAGAAACCTAGGAAAAAAATTGAACTAAACCTTCTGGTACCTCACAAGCTAATTTTCCCCATTCCCAAGTGTAACAATACTTCATTAAAGAGGGAAAAGGAAAAGCCAACTGCATAGGTAAGCGCAGTATCACATGAATGTAGTAACGTATAAATGGTCATATTTCACAGTCCTCAGTGAAGACTAGGTCTACAGGCAGCTTACCCCTTCTTGTGGCAATCTGTTGTGGTTTGGGACTGCCGGAGCCCATGGGATTGGTTCCTCGAGTGTTCCTTCCTTTGCTTTGCTCCATGTTCATAGCTGCTTTGCGTACCTGCTGTCATTTCAGCTCATAGCAAAAACACACGTGGTGTTGAAAACTACCCCACCGTCTTATAGCATAGGAGAAACTCTTCCACAGCTTCCTCCCCTGCCCCTCAGCTCTCAGGAGACACTGCGCAGTTCACAAGAGAGATTTTGGCACAGAATACTCTTCTTCCCCCCCTACAGGAGGCAAGACTTGCAACCCACACTGGAAGCTATTTCTCTAGGAGGGGGTACCCACACACACCAGCATGGCTTGTTGCCCCAAATTTTGCTATGCCAGTAAAATGGCAGTCCTTTCGCCACTTCATGCCAGACTTCCTTACCTTAAGGTAAATGCCTGCCAAGTACAACAGCACTTGTAAAATAAACATGTTTTAGGCCCCTCCACTGCTCCCTTCCACTTTTCTCCCCTTTTCTTCCCCAGTTGCCAATAGAATACTCCTCATTTTGGGGTTTCCTCCCCTCCACAACCATTGGGTGCTCTTTCAGCTCTCAGCCCCCAGGCTTAGGTTTGGTTACTTACTCAATGGGGAATGGCATTTGTCAATTCTACCCCTCGGTGTTAAACTGTACAATTTAAAAGCAGTTATAACCTTAAGCACAATCATTTAATCGCAGCATTTAGCGGATTACAGGTTGAAAACACTATATAAACATCAGGCTGGATTTTCAGGCTCTGCACTTGAAGGCAGGGCATGGAGATGGCATTGCCTTTCCATTATCTTTCCACCCATCGCCCATGTTGTTAATGGCAGCTAATAATAGCTACAGGGGTTGCTATCATTTCCTTCATCTTGCAACAGTGTCACAGTCTGTTCCTCTGTCAGCAATTGCTGGAGGGAAGTCTCTAGAAAAACCTCCACCTACTTTTGAGATGCCTTCTCACACACCTCCATGCTAAGAACACCGGGAAGGAGTGTGAGTAGTCAGCTGTGTGTTCAAGACAGCCTTAAAACCTGTTCCTGGAATTTGACTACGTCTGCACAGGAGGCTGCTCTGCAGAACACACATCACTTGGGGATTAAATAGCCAGTGCAGAGGTCTGTGATACTGCAACTTGCCTGCATTTGCCCCCAAACAACTTAATTCACAGGTATGTTTGTGCTATATTGACTTTTCCATTCCCTTTCCTCAGATAACAGAACATCTGTTTGTGAGAGTTTGTGAATNTTTTTTTTTTTTTTTTTTTTTTTTTTTTTTTTAAGAAACTGATGAAATCTTTCCAGTATTTTTTTCCAGAGGCTTTTTAACTTTTCAAACCGGATTGGTTGGGACTATTCTTGTGACTCGAAGTGCAAGGCTCCTGCACCCTTTGCTTGTAAGGAAACTGAGACAGAGGATGAGGCCTTATCTGCCGTCACCCTGCAGGCCTGTGATGGAAATAGAAATAAAATCTCTGATCCCTAGTCCATTGCTGTGTTAGGCCATTCTGTGTCTCACACTGTCGTATTTCCCATGATGGACAAAATTCCAAATTTTATCATCATCATCATCAGACCATTGTTCAGGAACAGGCCATTGAGTAACTCTTTCTGCTGTATGCTTCCCATCATTGCTCTTATGTGGTGAAGACCTGGTATTGCTATTAAATGTTATAGTGACCCAGGGAAACTGGCTGACTATTTACTCAGATTAATGTCCTGATTTTCAGCTAGGTAATTGGTTGCGGTGGCTTCTACCCTATTTTCTCTTCTTGATTCTATGCTGACTCTCTGCTGCTCGCTCCTGTTTTCCTTAATTTCTTTCATATATTGCTTGTAAAATTATTTTTGTCTAGCAATGGCCTTGTCTTTGCCAAACTGTGCAATTTATTTGTTTCTGAAAGGACTCAGAGTTTTCTTGTGACTAAATCCGACCAAATCTTCTGCCTTTCCTCCCCTCAGCAAATATTGAATTTGCCAGAAATTTTCATGTTGGCCATCCCAATGGGTGGTCTAACAGACAAATTTCCCTGGGAAAAATGTTTGGGGTTAGATCACCCAAACCTGGAGTGACAGGAACCTATGTCCATCTGTTTCTCAATTGCTAGGTGCCTGATCTCAAGGTGAGCCAATATCAGCTTTTCTCTTTTCTCCAGAGGGGGGTTTATACCCAAAACACTTTGTAGAGTACCCTAATGTTCAGGCTGGCTTGATAAAGTCTCTGCCCAGCAAAGGGCTTCCAGCAAACTGTCATGATGGTAGTACCAAACATCCAGGAATATGCCATCTTTGTCTGATGGCAGAATATGAGGACAGTTGCTCAACCTCGGGTGATGTATGTCACAAACAATCCCTTAACACAGGACTACTGTACTTAGCATTTTATCATAGGCCTGTAAAGCACATGTTAATCTAATTTAGCATTTGGATACATTTTATCCTCAGCTGCTGTGATCAGAAAATTGCAAGTGGCTTATACCAGTTTGTACTGTTTAGTGTTCACCACAGCCACAGAGCTACACAGATTTAGTCCAACTAATCCTGAGAAGAGCCCTGTGGGATGGCACTGTTCACATATCTACAAGATAGGTAAAATTTCCAGCCCAAGCATACAGAGGGAATATATGTCAGAAGAAATTAGACTGTTATTTTTCTGGGGTGCTGACCATGCCTGTGAGCTGCAGAATCCAGGCATGGGGCTTTTTGAGCATCCTTCCTGCCTTGCACCTGGTGGTTACATAGACACCTTCAGAGACTGGGATACTCTAGTTTTTGCATGGAAGATGAAAGAAAGGCTAATTGTATTCTCCTGTATCCTGCACATTTGTACAAAGGCTAGAGGCAGTCTGACCCTAAATGTTGATGATTCAAGTTAAAATTGTCTCCAGATGACAAGAAGCATTCATTTTTTTCCCATATCATCTCCAATACGCGAATCTTTTTCCAAAACTAGATTATCTCCTAAAATCAAAAGCTCTAATTAATTCTACCATTTTATCTGCAACAGGCTCTGTTAACATCTCATCTCATGCTCCAATAAATTTGCCCACAGAGATTAACAACATTTGAGGGGGGAAAAAAAAAAGAAAAGAAAAAAAAAGAGGAGGGAAAGAAAGCTCTTTTGATTGAAGACCAGAAACTATTCTTATTATCCCAGGTACAGCATGGCATTAACATGGCTATACTGCTTGTGGGAGCAAATTATTGTCTCTATGTGGCACGCTGCTGCACCACCTCCTAGCTGTGGAGCTAGGTTGGATGTACCTGCCATGGTGCTGCATGTGTCCTATGGGGAAAATCCTACTGTAAAATAGAGCAGTTCTGCTCCTTGCCAAAAGCCAAGACAGACAGAAGCCTTTGCTAAGGAACGGTTACTGCTGAAGGTAGTTCAGCTGCGGCACAGCAACATAAGCCCTTTCTTGCTCAAGTGCATAACTGGGCAAGGACCTTGACCTGGGAATATGAAGACAAAAAAAGGGTTTTGTGAAGGAACGATGTGGGGTATCAATTTGATGACAAAAATGTCAGCAAGTGCATCAAATTTGGTCTCTTTACAGAGAACTAGAGGCTGAAGCTTTTTGAACAGGATCTCATCTCATTCCAAAGAGATGCTGGTTAGCCATTGGAGAGACAGTAAGCTCAGATGAAAAAAAACAGGCATCTGCTGGAAACTCACATTTGTGTTGCATGTGAAGGAAATGGGAGCTTGCAACACTGGCTATTTGTGTTGGACAAAATGATTTGCATAAAGGATGGGACCAGAAATATGAATCAAAACCGTACCCTTTTTTTCTTAAACAATGGCAAAGTTTATATCTAATAATTCAAGTTCTGTGTATGTGATTCCATGCTTTCTGATTCCAACAGGGACTTGAAATGGAAATGCCAAACCCGGTATGCAGGGCATGATGGATCACCATGTATGCATAGGAATAAAAAGGGTTGTCATTGGAAGTAATTTTGCGTTGAATTACACAATGTGTAATCCAATTGAAATCAGCAGAACGGCACAAGGTGTAATGTAGTGTGCAAAACGTGATCCATTGCATGCAATTTCAACAACAGGGATACCGTACCACTCATCTAAGTAGTGTGCTAAAATTGAATTTGTGAAAGGTAGGGGAGAAGAATTGTGAAGAATGGATGCATTTTATAATTGGGAAATACTCTTTCAGAAGGTGACCGAATATATATTTTTAAGGCTGATTTAATACACCTGGAGATTGTTTGCTTCATAATAGTGTGGTCAGACCCTCGAAATTCAGCAAGTTCCCTCACCGGAATAGTGTGGGACCAGCCAAGCCTGCCAGCCTGAGAGCTCTTGGTATCCATTTTCCCCATTGACATGTGTCACATTATCTAATAGCGTTCCAAAATGAACTCCGTCATCATCAGTAAATCTTTTTCTCACGCTTTCGACCAACAGCATTTCCCCAGGAAAAGCAGCAGGTCTCACACTGGCGTCCCCTGGCACAGTGCCCTCTGTTGCCTGCGGGAAAATAAAAAAAAAAAGAAAAAAAAAATTCCTATGCTGTACCTTTGCTTAAACAGCAGCAAATGTGGTAAGACTTCCAGGAGCGGAGTGGGGGGATGTGGGGGGGAAGTGGGTGCCATGAGTGCGTTGCAGTTTTTCGAGTGTCGGGGAAGGTGCAGCACAGTCTGCGCTGCTCAGGCTCGTGAACGGCCCCTTTTCCAGTGTCCTGTCAAAGCTGACAAGTGAGTTTATTCAAGGCTTGTAATATAAACATAAGACACAGTTATGTGGTTTACTCATTAGCTATGGTCTCCGCTGAGGATAAAGAAAATGATATATGATACGTATAAAACTTTTTAAAAATTGAGAAGTCGTCCGGTCATGGTAGTATTTAACAAGCTGCGTTTTCAAGATACAATCTACTGTCCAATCACTTGCGTAACACTCTTCAGCTTGAGGATGCCATTAATGTGTAATTTTTCATTGAATTCTGCCTGCTACTCATGAAAATTTGAAGCTCTATGTAAAACATTATCCCCGCGTCCCCCCATATATTTTTTCCAGTGAATAACTTTGTGCTTCTCAGAAATCTTATTTTAGATCTACATCTAAAACTTATAATATAGATGACAATGTTAGATGTAAATATAAAATAGTAATAATAGGTCTTAAGTGAGGCATTCAGCTTCTATATGTAACTTAGATAAGCCTATATAAATTTAATTAAAGGCACTTGTAATGGCCACGAGCTGAGGTAAATGTAACAGATATGATAGTTCACTAATGACAATTAAAAATCCAAACTAACGGTGTAGCTTCTGGTTAACTCATAATAATTCTCTATTTTTTTTTTTTTCTTGCAAAAATAAAAAAGGAGATTTAACATTGTTTTGTGGATTACATATAAGTTCTTAGTTGATATAAACAAATCCAGTCAGTTTTTCACTGTCCAGGAACTCTAACAGTTTATGCAGTTTTGGTTGATGATTTTTACTTTTCTTCACTTCTGCATTCTGTGAGATTTTTTTTTTTTAAGGGGGCAGGCTTCTTTCTCCTCTTTTATGCTTTAATTGTTTTGATTGATTTGTTCAGAATTCTTTATAGATTTTTCCAAAGTGCAGATTAGAAATAAAGGCCTATATCTACAAAGAAGCAACTTGCAGATATCAAGCAATGTCGGTACTGAATCATGAAAACAGGTGAGCGGGAGTGCTAGTTACAAGACCTACCATGTCTTGAGGAAGGGTGAATAAGTGGAGCAGTTGGAAATGCAGGAGGTGGGACCCTTCTCTCCCCTTCCTCCTGATCCCAAGTCTTAGTTCTTGCTGGCCAAGTTGAGGTGGGCACCCCTCTTAGAGGGGATTCAGGTCTGACCCCAGGACGCTGCTTTGGCTCCTGCGGTCGCATACTCTTACAAAGAAACCGGGAAATATGCTAGCACAGAACCTTAGGTTTGGGCCGCCCAAAGGGCCCTATCTGCAAAATAAAATGAAAAGTATCCTTAGGGAAATAAGTTCAATTCTGTTGAATGGAGACAGTGAGTACTTATCATGATGTTCACTAACAGGAATTGCTGCTGAAATCAATGCTTTGAGACAGCTGTGGGGAAAGGACTATTCTTTTCCATTCCTGGCTGTATCGGTACATTTCAAAAGCATTTTGGGTCAAAATGCTGTCTTAGACTGGAATGTCATCTTTCCAAGATGCCTCTGTCTTATTTTGTCTTACGCAAAAGGCTTTTGTGAGTTGCCTTAGTAATGCCCAGTGACGTTCTACCATGTCATTGGTAGAGACGTGCGTTGACCGCACTGCTGCCTGAAAAAAAGGGCAGTTGTTACTTAATAAGGCAAGTTTGCCCAGACCATAATCTGCATTCTGTCTTCTAATGAAAGCTGGCTCATGCCAAAATTTTTGCTTTTATCCCTAAGACCCAGCACCACTCTGAAAACAAACACCATTAAATGCTTATTCAAGCTTTTAGTAATCAGTCACCTGGCTGTTAGTAATTCCTTCATTTTTACATTGGTCAGGAGGCACTTAACAAATCCAACTGAGTTTTGTCTATTCTTTCATTAACTAAAAACCTAGATCAATATTACAATATGAATGGAATAATTGCCTGTCATCCAAATTCCATGCTATACCCTTGATTTGATATTGATACGGACTACCTGATCTCTTTTGGAATAGAAGATGTTGTAGAAATGCAGCTTAGTCATGCATTTCTGTGGTATTCTCAGGACATAGACTGTATAATTGACTACAGACATCTTAGCTTAAAAGCCATCTTAGAGTTTCATCCAGTCCTAGTAGTACGTGTGCAGTCCCATGGGCTGCATTCAAGGATTATGCTAATTTTATTAGCAACTCCTCTTGCTTTAATTAAACTGTACAAATTCCCACCTGGTCACTGTTGTGCCAACACCCTTCTTTCCATTTTTATTTGAATTTATAGATAATCTGTGATTTTGCACTTCAATTCTGATTTCCCAAATTATCCATTGTGTTTTCCGTATGAAATAACACAATTTTCAAATTGAGTTAATAATGGTTTTGAGCAAACCTCTGCATCAAAGCAAAGACTTAAGTTTCTAAAGTTGGCCAAGTCTTTGTAGGAGCAGGTATTCAAAGTAACTTGCTGTCTGAAAGCACCAAGCTATACACTGCTGTTCAAAATACCTGCAAGCAAGCTCTGTATTAACATTTACTTTACTGTGTTTATACCATGAAGCAGAGCGATGTGAATTCCTTAGTGGACTGTTAATTTACATGTTATACACTTTCAAATATTTCTAAAAGCAAATGTGAAATGATTAGTAATCCGTTCACATGCTCACAAAATGTTATTAGTAAAACGCCTTGGGCAGTATGTTATGTTGACTAAAATTGATAAGTTTGTATTTTAAAACTAAGGCAACTTCCCCTGCCCCCAACAAATCTTAGGACCTGCCCAGAGCCTGGACCTCCTGGTCACACCAGTTCTCAAGGAGTATATTGAGCTGAGGTGGGGGGGAAGACCAAAACACCCACAAACACCCTCCCCCCCGCCAAGAGCAGTGATCTAAAGTTTGCAGTAATTTTGATTCTTCAGAAAGCCTCACTGAAAGTCTTCTGTGGAGTCCTGTGTTTTAAACTGGCTTGTTATCTATAAAATCAACCTAAGGAGGTGATTCTGGCATTTACCACTCATTCTACCTACATAGGTTTTAAAGTGTGTACATTGCTCTGGAGAAATCAAACCTAGTTCTTCTTTTTACTCCTGCATAACTTTGTCTCTAGCTGTGTGCTGCTCTGACAGAGCCAAAACCCTGGCTGAAATATCTCATACTCCTCAAAGAAGGGTTGAGGTTGTTCTTTTTTTAAAGAGGACCAAAGAGCAAGCTGTTTAATGGTATTTGTCAATGTGTATCTTTTTTGAATAATGGTTTCCATGCCTTGCAGACTCAAATATAACATGACACTTCCTCCTAAATCTCAATTATTCTGTCCCGAAGACTCGCCCAAAAGTCTACTCCTCAGAGTTTCACACCAGACCCACAGGATAAAGAACATGGGCTATTAAAATTCAATAAAAGCTGTTGTGATATTAAGACTATGTAAAAAGCCTATGCACTAGCTGAGTATTGCTTGCATGGTTGCAATGTACTTCCTAGCAATTTACATTTACAGCTATGAAGTAATTGAATAAAGAAATGCATCATCGTTTTCTTTTTTAACACGTGGGTGAATTATTTTACCAACATGTGAAGGGGTGTTCATATAACATCATGGTGCTTTGTGCTAGAGAAAAACAATTACAGTGAATAAGGTAGAACGGCTCTGTTATTGCAGTACATAAGACTTTGATTACATACTGCCAAGATTCATACCAGCCTAGTAGTTGTTGACAGATAAAGTAACAAAAATGAAACTCATTTATTTTTTCTTTATTGAGACCTCAAGGTAAAGCAAATTTTCAGTTCTTGTACTTACTACATTGAAGGAACAGAGACTGACAGTCAAAATGTGCCAGTCCAGAAATATAAATTAAACCTAGTTTCATATCAAAGTTTCATTTAGTCTCTGAAAAGGAGCTGCTGCTTGGATTACTTTTGATCCTAAAACAAATACACTGTAGGCTGCTATAGTGTATCTATCTTGGATGAATTAACCCCCTTGTACATTTAGCTCTTATGCATTTTTCAGGATATAGATCTATGTCTATTCAAGCAATTTTAAAATTTGTTATGGACTTAATTATTTTACTTTTTCTCTGTTTAGTAATAATTTTCTGTGTTTGCAAAACCAATGAACATGCGGATAGTTTTAATAGTGTGTAGCACTTTTGCTGAAGGAAGGACATATTTTGAGGAAAAAGCTCTCCCTCCCCCCTTGCATAAAGAAAATTATTCTGCCTTTTACTGGGAGTTCCTCTAGGCAGCTAGATGCTGCATTATTCCTTGATAAGTCTAACAAATGACTTCTTTTTTTGCAAACTTGATTAGTTTCTAAAGAGCAGATAAAACTAGCTGTTGAAATGGAAAGTCCTAAAATGAGTGTGTTTATCCCATCAAAATCTTGGATTAGTTACCTAGCCCAACCGAATATAATTGCTGTTCAGATTAATGAGGCAGTATTCTAGTATCTCCTCTGTAATTAAACACTTCTCTAGTTGAATACAGTATTAAAGATGCACCAGACGTTGAAACCTCAGTGGTGAAATTTAAAACTGTTGAAACTGGAGGGGTCAGCTGTGAAACACAAATTCCACTGCAGCATGGGTAATTCACTTGTACAATGTGTTTCAAGAATAATTTGGCTTACGTTGGGGATGCTGGATTTTTTTAATTTTTCTTATCTTTCCATCATCTAAATTTGAGAATTTTTCTCATTAGTTCCTGAGCAAAGGTAACATAAAGTGCACTTGTTTCCAGAATTGCCTTTTCTGACCTTTCACAAGATGATAATTGCAGTACTAGTAGGCTTAGAGGACTCGTTAAAAAAATTAAGCTTATAAAGTAGCAAAAAATGCCCCTTTGCTTGCTGGTGTCGATTTCAAAATTAACATTTTGGTTCATGTGCTTCTAATAATCGCTGACCCTTACTTCATGTGCTTTCCACAGGAAATGAATACAGCAGAAATTACTTTGACCTATTGATGTATGAGGAAATAAACCCAAGGCAGTGTGGGATGGAGGTCAGTGAAGAAGGTGAGGCAGAATTAAGTATGTAATTTTGGTGTCAGAATATTCTTTTCCATTCATGAAAATGAGGTGCCAAAGATCACATATGCAGTTCTATTTAAATATTGAGGTTTACAATTTAAATTATAAGCCTTAACCGCTCTGAACACGGTAGGCAGTATACATAGTCTTTGATCAAGGACAGTGAGTTAATGGATGGGTAAAAGTGAGGCTGTGCTGTATTCACTCCGCTACCATAGCAAAACAAAGCACGCTCCGAGAACATTGTCTACGCCATGTTCTCTTTAATTAAGGAAGTTAGTCCAGAACTGAGTACTACACTGTAGCTTTTTTGCAACCCCGCTCCCAAAGTCCTTCTTGGAGAGCAATTTTATTACTGAGCTGAAAGTGTGTTTATCTAACAGAAGGAAACCCCAGAGTCTGTAAAAGTTCCTAGCACACGAGGAGGCTTTTTTGGTTTTCTTTTTGCCAGTTTAGCTGAGATGTTTAGCTTTGCTGTCTGTGGGCGATAGTGAGGAGTGGGAGGGTGTGACTCTGCAGACCTGGGAGAACAGAAGTTATGCATAGGTATGAGAGAGATTAGCCAGGAGGTATTGTCTAGCAGAGGAAATTCTCCTTTGCTGTCATGGCTTTTAGATAAAAGGGTGGGAACGGGCCTGCCTGAATTTGCATGGACTTAAGTGAGAACATCATCATGGTAATGAAGTGCTTACCTATGCATGGCATGCTTTGGCCCAGCTCCTGTCGTTAAGCCCTGACAACCGACAGCACGCAAGACCTGGTTCTCCTGTGTTACCTTCCTAACACTTTGCTTTTTTAAACCCTGTGCTTATTTGTACTGCAGAGACTCTCTAGACATGCAGTTGTACTCAAATCTAAAAAAATTTGTATACTATAAAGGGTCTCAAAGTAAGTCACTTCTGAAATTTGTAAGAAACTTTTACTTTGAGCAGGTATGGAGGTTTAAACTTTTGAGGCAAAAACTTGTGTGACTGAGAATAGCAGGCTCTAATGCACATCAGTAACTTGAATTCCTGTGTACTGGTGAAAAAAATCAAGGTTTATTAAGGGTGAATTACATCTAACCCCTATAATCTCCCCATTCATTGTACAGGACAGCAATGTAATACCTCGGAAGTCAACTTCTGGCTCAGAGTTTTTAAATAAAAGATTTTTTTTCTGTTGGTACTGCCTTGGTTTATCTTATTAATAGGCTTCATGAGTCATGATCTGCTTCATAAGCAGAGAATGAAAAGCAGATTAGATTTCTGTAGCTGTACGTGTGTGCCTAAAAAACATGTACGGATAGAGTGGTGACATAAGCGATACATGGAAGTACAGTTGCCATGGGGAGAAAATACTCTCTTGCCTCTGTTGAAGAGGCTGAGTGGTACACACTTAACCTTAAATGTTCTTTTTTTTTTTTTTTTTTTTTTTTTTACAATTTGGAACAGGTGAAAGCTCTGAGAAAGTCCATCTAGTTCCAGGGGTGGGAGTGGAGACGTGGTTTTAGGCACTTGCATATCAGGCTAGACCTGAGATCCATGTGTGAACAGCTGTCTTTTGGCATTCCTCCTTTTTCTCCCCAGCAAAAATGTCACTCAAAGGTTGGGGTAACACTTGTTTATCAAAGGTCTGTTAGCAATGGTACCGGCCTCAGGTTGGTTGTGTTGACATCTGCAGAGGAGTTATAACGCTGTATTTACCAACACCTCTGCCAAGAGCAAGTCTTCCACCTTGGAGATATTTAAAACCCATCTGGACGTGGTCCTGGGCAACTTGGCTCTAGGTGGCCCTGTTTGAACAGGGAGGCTGAACAAGATGACCTCCAGAGGTCCCTTCACACCTCAGCCAGTCTGATTTGGTGATACAAACCAGGCTCATTGTCTGGTTTCCTTTTCCTTGCAGAACTGTTAAATAAATGGAACTACATTTGTATGTAGTGGATGGAGTTAAAAGAACTGAAGGCTCGTCTTGCATGGTCATTCCCTGATTGGAAACCATATTTGTTTACCTCCTCTTTCCAGCTAGCAACTTGTCACTGACAAGAGACAAAAGCAGAACAAGATGAAGAATGAAGAAATCAGGGCACGCTTTTAAGTTACACTCTTCTTATGACTTAAGCAAGTCAGGCCCAATGCCCAAAGAGAATAGCTGGTGAAAAGCAAATCTTCAGCCACTAACTCTATTATACAAAGTTAAATATCATTTTAATGTGTTCATCATATGGGATTCTTTAATGGGTTATTCTGTGAAAATGAAGATATTAGCAATTATCTCTTCTATATTTCATAAATTAAATTTGTTCTGGAAATTTGTCTGAGTTGATAATGCCCTGAGAACAAACAACACCTCACTATGGATTTGCTTCCTCCCCCTGCCCCCCACCAAGGGAACATTTCAATGTTACACACTAAAAGAAATGTAAAAGATTCTGTACTTGCCAAAGAGGTTTGCAGAAGCCTCCTTCTTTTAATGCTCAGTGTAACTGAAAAACTTGGCTCTGAAATTTCATGGTAAAGAAAATTTATTCTTTGAGATTCTATCAGGCACTTAAAAAGAGCCACCCAAAGGTCGCTTGTAGCTGTACTTCAGTTCACCTACCTTGTATACATTTCTTTGGCCTTCTACCTGCCTGTCTTCACTGACAACTTAGAGAAGCCAGGGTCTGGGAGATTTGGAGAGAAGATGGTCTCAACTGGTCATTTCTCCCTTGAATATAGACACATGAAGTGATTTTTTAGGTCTCATGGAAAAAGGTACGTGTATGTGTGTGTCCCTTGCTCCTTTTTAAGATCTGCAGATGTTACTGGGAATTTGAATGACTGACCAGCCAGAAAATCAAAACTCATAGTGTGCTGCAATGACTACTCATACTAGATCACACGTTAGTATTATGGACAGTAATGTAAAATTTCTAATAAAGATCCAAAATCACACTAGAAAAGACATTAGGTACTTTGATTTTTATTAAGAGTCAAATAGAATTTATCTGGCAATTTGAGTATAAATAATCATTTCAACTAGTCTATGAGCAGAATCAGTAAACCAGTTTCAGTCCAGATCAAGATACAATATTGCTTACTATTCAAAAGTATACAATTATATATTTTTTATTTTCAACTGTTTTTCATAACTCAGAAGAAAATGACAGTCACCTCTGCTATGAAACTAGCACTGTGAAACCTATTTTTAAGTATCAAATGGTTTCTTAACTTTTGTATTTTTATATCTTTATTTATAGTTTAAAATAGTGTTTCCTGAAATACTACTGGAAGAAACAATAGATGTTTCACTGTTGTTTTTTTAAGATCCTGTGAAATTTGATGAGCAAATCCTGTACAGTAAACTGATGAAGCTTCTAGATGAAGAAAACAAGATGCTGGACTTTCAAGGTAAATAAAATCATTTGCATAAAGAAAAATAAAACTCTTTTGAGTCTGGATGCAGGGAGGAGAATGGGTAATCCATCCCCTTGAACCCAGAAGCAAAAGGGACATTGATTTTAATACGAGTCTGTAAGATCTTTTTCCCCAAATGTTTTTGTTTTGAGTCATATTTATGTGGTTTTAAGTGTAACTTAAGTGGCGTTCTTTCTCTAGGCTGCTTCATTGCACATTGAATTCCACCCTTATGAAAGAAGACTGGAAATATCATTGCTTATGTGCTCAAAACTAAAAATCTAAATCCTTATTTAAGCTCATAAATGTGTGGGCCATTTGTCAGATGCACAGGTCCCATCACACAGTGTTTGAGGTTATCTGTGTAAGGATTTACACTACCAGGTGAGTAAGAAAATGTTTTCAGTGGCTTTGTTAGAAAGTACAAATTGATGTTCCATCTACAGTAAAAACAACGAAGTATAAGAGAAGAGATTTCTTCACCTCAAGCCAACAGCCTTACTTTGGCTTCACGTAGTTTTACAGGCGTTATTTAACACCCAGTTGATTCATGAGACTGTTACCACCACAGCCTTTACACGAGGTGCACGTCTGCTGCTGTCCTCTGGTTCATCCTAGGAGAAGTGATATATGAACAAGCCCCGGCTCAGGGCTGCCCTTGTACTTTTGTGTATCCCCCCCCTCCTTTTTCAGCAGAAGTCTTTTGTGCAAAAGTATTTTCTGTTCTTTGTATCTGAATGAGGTTTCCTGTTATATTTCAGTTATACACAGGACCTACTCTGTCAGAGAGACAGAGCAGGCGGCTGCCTACGGCACTGGAGCTCCAGGAGCTGTAACATGTTTTATGACTATTTAGTTTGTGAGCAACTTTGTTCTAGAAGAGGCAAACATTTTCATTTGCCTAGGGTGGCAAAATCCCTTGAACTGGCACTGGGCATATCAGTAACATCTCTGAAACCCATTTTGTCTCATTTTAAATGCAAAGAAAAGAGAGTACAACCATCACAACTAAATTCATGCAGATAGCTTAAGCAAAAACCTTTAACAAATTATTAGGGAGCTCTCTATTGTTTCATGTTAATGTAGAGCTCCACATTGGTGAGAAATATCATAGCAGTGCTGCAGGTTGATTGTTGCTTTTATCCTGCAACAACATAGATTAAAATAAAAACAAGTTTAGCTGTGAAGTCAACGTTATTTCTATAGGAAAGGTTGACATGGGGTGTCTATCTGTGGTACTTATGTAGTCCCTGTCTACAAATATTTATAGCCTTTCATATTCTTCAATAGCTTTATCATCAAAATAACCCTGTATGATTAAGGAAAATGTTCTGATGTCATTTCACAGACTGACCCAGGGTGGGGTCCGGGACGCTTTCCATTAGCTTTCTGAAAGTTAGCTTCTGGGGCTCCCCCAAAGTGGTGGGAGAGCGAGAGAGAAGCACCTCTGGGCAGTGGTGCACCACCTCAAGCAGACACCACTTAGCTGATTAGACAAATAGTGCCCTGGAAGCAGTTCTTCTCTTTCCTTTGGCTCTAGAAGGGTCTTGGATGACTGACTTAGACTTGACCATTGCTTTTTGCATGGTTAAAGGTAAGTGAGCTGAATTGCACTGTGTGTATTTGTTCACTTTTAAGCAAGGGAACCAGGGAGTGAAGGGGAAACCTTCCCCATCCATTGGTAGTTAGTCTCTCCTTCAGCTAGGTGCCCTAAAATTTATATTATATTACAAATAACATTAATGAATATTGTTAAGAAGAACAGATGCTTTATAGAGGATAATAACAAATAACATATTTAGAGAGAAATAAGGTTTCACTGATCTCCGCAAATGTTTATCATTTAAACTCACCAGGTGTGTTTGAACTAAAAATGTCTTTTTCTCCAACTAGTTTTATCAAACCAGCATGAGAGGCAAAATTCTCTTATTACTGTTTGGCTACGTGGAGTGTGAGACAGGTTCAAACCTCTCATCTATCCAAAGCCATTTGAACGTACACGGTGTGCTCTGCAGACGGTGATCTCGCGCTGAGGCTGCCGAGGTTGCTGAGCTGCCAGCTCACTGATTCAAATTGAAGGGCAAGCAAATGCATTAACACACATGTCTCGTGCTCCAGGAGCAAGTCAGAGCCTCCCGCGTAGGCATGAAGGCAGCGAGTGGGGGAGACACCGCAGCCCGCTGTTGTCTTGAGCCTCGAGCGGTGCCTCAGTGTTTTTATTTCTTAAAAGTGCCATAATGGGTATGTCCTGAGCTAGTCCTGTGGGTGAATGTTGTGCCCCATCCTAGCTGAATTTTTTACTTTCCTTGGCTTGGGTGAATAAAATCCAGAAAAGATTATCCTGGGGAAGCGAGGCTTGTGCAGTCTCCGCCGCTGTGTGCCTATATCAGGCAGTATTTATTTCTGCCTATCTGTGTTTCTCCCTTACAATTTTTGAACCTGTTGTTCACTTCCATACCTTTTGTTTTAACAGAGAGCAAGTCTTACGGGTCTGATTTTCCTACCAGTTTTATGGAAGTGGGCAGCTGAGCAGAGCAGACAAGCATTATTAATGTCTCCACTGAGGGAAAAGCTAATATGGGAGTTTGACCCTTATTACATATCAGAAAATCCATAGAAAACTAGGTTTCATTTAGTTCCACTCTTACAGAACTGCTTCTTTTCTTCATTTGACCACTGAGCTGAAAAATCACGTAGTCATACAGTCCTAATTAATGGGTGATCCCCAAAGGAAAGGAAAGAACGTGGCTCAGAATTTATATAATTGTATATTTAAAGCATTTTGTCGCTGAGTAACCTGTTGGTCACTCTTGTAGTGTGTGTTAGTTCATATTATAAGGCAACTTAAAGGGCAACATTGGTTGGTTGTTTTTTAGAGAAAGATGTGGACTGTATATTTTTTACCTAGGGATAAAATCTCTCACACAACGTAAAATTATGATCCATGCACATCTAAAATGATGCTAGGTGAATACCATAAAAATATTTTCTATTATATTATTCTTTAGCAACAACTGAAAAAATGAAGTGCAATGTTTTGCAGTGTTTTAGTTGTTTGAAACAGACATATGAGCCTTTGGTGATGTACTTTTTTAGCTACAATTTATACACAGAGTCTTCTAGAACCAGGCAGCCAAAATGCATTTTCCATGTGGAGTTTATAGCTGCTTTATACATTCAAACCCATGCTGAGGTATAGTCTGCTGGTGAACCTACCCTTTAAATTCTCATCTCAGTATATAAAGCACTGCTATCTGATGGACAAATGCAGGAGTAAATGAAGTTACAAGCAGCCAAGCTAATACCAGAGCAGTTGTTTTAATTACAGCACAGCATCTGCAAATACAGCCTGTGCTAAGGAGAAGTGATTTAAACTTCATGGAACGTATGACTTGTGGTGTTAAGTACAGCCCAGGCAATGAAAAGTTTGATGCAGATGCTAACAACTTGAAGCAGCCAGTTTTTAATTCGTTTCTTAATCTGTCAATGAATTTCCTTGTAAATTTTCAGACATTCCGCCTCCCATGTGTACAAAGTAGCAACACTTTTAACACCGTGGCTACTTCTGTACAGCAAGGAGGCGGAGGCCTTGTTTTGGTCAAGTGTTGCTCCGGGGCAGCAGCTTAAGGCTGTAACATGTGGATCAGTTCAGACAAGGAGCAACCTGATGGTGGCTGAGTTTCAGAGGTCTCTTTACAAAGCCAGCGTGGAAGGAATAGACCAGCTGAACAACCCTGTTCTCTCCCTGTCTCCAGCTCAGGCAAATGAACGGTTTTTCAAACTGTGCTTAAATGAGCATATATATCTTTTCATCAAATATTTTTCAAAGCTGAATCCTAATTTATCTCTGTATTTTTAGCAATTATTTCCCACAAAAAGGCTTTTGAAAATGTTCTCTCTCTTCTTTTGCTCTTTTTCCACAAAACGTGTGCTAATGAGCCCAGTGTCTTCCACCAAAACAGAGTTCACTTGATATGATTCCTCACAAAAACAATAAACACAAAAAAGAAAAAAGCTATTTTGATGAATTGCTGCGTGGTCGTCTTTGTAAACCGAATGTTTTTATCTCTTTTTTGGTATATAAGGACTATCTCTCTACACCCAGAGGATCCCGAGATAGGCATGTGCAGTCTTCCCAGGATGTAAACTTGCACTGCTCCTGTGAAAGCAGTAAAGCAGCTGGTTTATACCAGCTGAGCATATGGCCCATTGTGTACAACACAGCATTGAGGGGAACGAGCCACGCTGCATCTTCTGCCCTTGGCAGTGTTTCCTTTTCCAGCACTTCCTGGATTTTCTCTCTCCTAGCCAAACCCTTAATGTTACAGTAAATTTAAATGTAAATATTGTTTTGTTTTTGCAGTTAATAGTTGTAGGTCAAATCACTTTTCATTAGGCTTGTAAGATGCTACATGAAGAGATTGTGTACCCTAAGGTAATGGTTTGGGTTGTTTATATCTACTGTACGCTTCCCCCAACATGATTTTGAATTGTATCCTGTTATAATTAAATAAAAAACCCACCCTACTTCCTGTGTGTTGGTGGCACTGAGGTGATTTAAGTACTCAGGAGGCTCAACAATTAAAGTCATTAAACAATGAGTAGTGAGCAAAACTGAAAATTTTAATAGCCTTAGTTTTATCTTTCCTTTTCTGGTCTTCATTAGAGAATGAGAGACTTCAAAGGGGAGTGAGGGGAAAAAAAAAATCTTTTAAATGCTTTCATGTCTTAGGATGGACAAAGAGGAAAAACAAATAACTAGATATGGCAGTTTCTTGCAGAGAAAGGCACAGAGAACTATAAAAACATACGCTTACACATAGAAATATGAGGCAAGAAATATAAAGTCAGATGTGAACAACCTGATATCTTTCATTTCTTAGTGATCCTAATGTGGAGAAATGAGCAAAAATAGTCATCTTTATTATTTATGACCCAAACTAGTATTAGTACTGTAACAGATATCAGTGAGAAGATCTATTTTTTACATAGCGTGATGAATTAAACTGGAAAAAGGACACAGCTTCTCTTTAAGGTCAACTTTATGAATGGGTTTTATTTTTATTTATAAGTGGCATGTACCCTTTGGTTCTGCATATGTCACCGCAGTGAAATTGGGGGAATGCTGTGGGTGAGAGCAGAACTGGACCGAATTAATTAGGCAGGAGCTGTGCACACACACCTGGGGGAGGAATCCAATCCTCTGGGGTGAGTGGGAGGAAGATGAAATGCTGGGTGTGGCTCCACCTAAAACTCTCTTTCAATTGCAGTTATTCATCCTCTTCCTCAGAAGTGAAAGCCAAAGTCGTTCCAAATCCCAATTCCTTTAAGATTTACAGGGGAGCAAAGTGACCATGGAAATGCAGAGCACGCCTTTTAAAAATTATTTAAGGAACAAGCTGCATGTGCTAAATTTGTCCCTGTATGCAGATGTTGGTCTTGAGAAGAATTTTCTTGGTAATGGCACTTGGAACCCACCAGTTGTTCTACTGCTGTTATTTATTACTGTTTATTTTATGGCATGAATTGTTGTCTTAAAATGCTGGTGGGCCAAACACGTTAGCTGATGAAGGTATTAACCAGTGAATGAACTCCCGTTTGCTAAGAGATAATCTGCCACTTTTGTTTCAAGCAGCCTGTGTCACCAGTGAAGATTTTCCAGACTCTGTGATGCCTGTCAACTCCAGTAAGGCACGTGACCTTCACAGGGAGCTTGAAGATGAAGTGATTCCTTCATATATCGAACAGTTTGAGAGAGATGTTCAAGATGACATAATTCTGCTTGGCAGCTTTTCACTGGAACAGGTCAGAGTTAAGAACTATAAGACAATTTTATCGCTTGCTTCATAACATGATGCTGGCTTGTTAACCTTGTACACCCCAATTCTATTTCACTGCCCGGCGGTATGTATATTGAAAGGGGAAAAGATAACCCATTTCATTGGCTTGCTTTAAGTGACTGGTACTTTGCTAAGCTAACAGCAGGACCTTTATCTTTGTCTCCATTTCAATGTGAATACAAATAGATTGCCTTTGTTGCTTCTTTCCTAAATAGTGGAGTGTCTCTGACAGCTCCGTAGTAAGTATTGCAATTGAGTTTCAATCAAGAGCCTAAGCTTAGGACATCTCTCTCTGCCAAATTTAACAGAGGCTTATTCATCTATCAATGAGCAAGTTCGGATTGGACCCCAGGAAGGATTTATGTAGCAATATTCATTGTACAGAGGATAAGATTATTCCCAAATTATAAATCTGTTGTGTTTTTCAGAGTAGCAAAGTTTACTACAGTTTTCTTTTTGTCATTTCATAATCTAAAGAGATAACGTTGGGTTCATGTTGACAAAGGCATAAGTTTTTAGGGCTGAAATGATACTTGTGGGCACCTAACTACCATTTGTCCTTTTGAAAAATTTCGTATCAAGACTAGGGGACAGGAAGAGAGATTAATTGATGAATCTATCATTTTTAATTAGCAACATGAGAACAGCACACTGGCTCTAGTGGGCTTAAAATAGGTTATCCAGTGACTGATGGTGATCTAAGCTTTCTTTTATATTCAGAGGAAGTTTTTAGAATTTTTTCATTGCAGGACTAAACCTCATCATTGCCTTCTGCTTGTTGGTGAGGGACACAATTCCCTTCCTTGCTGCTTCCCTCTAAATCCCTGTGTAGCTGTATTTCTTTCCTGCTGACTTTTTTGTAGTGTATGCATCATGCATAGAAGATGGTTTGGGGAATATTGTTTAGAGAACATGAAATGGGAAGGAAACATGAGGGAAAAGGACTCAGATGGTACCAAGAGCATCACCTGCCTCAGGGCACTAATGGAATAGGATCCTGGGAACAAGTGAACAGAGTGTGCTGCACCCTTCCAGAAGACTTTATAATATATTGAGTGTTTACACTTTAAATAAGTTTGAGCTATTTGGATGCCCCCAAAGATTCATGAGGCTCTGTGACACCTGAAAGAACACGATGGATTTGTCAATCCTTTGTTTACCCTCCCTCTAAACACGGTCAGTGGGAGACTGATTGTCTTAGACTCTTTTTGGAGGTGTTTAGCAAAGCTTGTTTCCTAGACAGAAGCAAGCTATCTGGTCACCCCAAAAAACTATTCTGCTTTTTAACTTACAATGGCATATGCAAATCCATATGTAATACAATATAATATTGCATTTCTTCCTTATTTTCTTCCAAAAGAAAGAAAATCCTCATTTAATGTGGTTGATTGAGCTGGTCTACTGTGAGCTTACAGATGAGGACTTAATACTTTACACTGCACAGAAGAGGTCTTGAATGCCTGTGGTTTCTGTCCCTTCCTCCCACACATCTCTAACTTCAATTGTCCATGTCCTGTTTCAATCATACTGACACAGTATCAGCTGTCACATCCACACCCTGCAATGCAGAAGGTAACAGGAAGATGACTGTAAAATCTATATTGGTTTCTAAATCAGACATATACATCAACCCTTTCCTTGCAAGCACATCGAAATGGTGCATTCAGCTGCTTTGAACAGAAAACAGAAGGTGTCATTGGAAGTAGGAGCTGCAAACATACACCTCTTATACTGTACTGGTATTCAAAGACACCTAACAATAATATGAGCATGTTTATTCTTCTTCTTCTTGTTCTTTAATGCACCACCTTTACTCTTTGATCTGTGGAGATACCCCTGCAGCACCACAGTGTTGATGCCTTTCCTCAGCAGCTACGGGTTCAGCGTTAGACTTGCTGCCATGGTCTTCAGAATCTGTTGCTGCTATCTTTGGGATGCTTCCAGCTTTTTGTTGTTTGAGTGCATATTTATTGCTTTGAAAAAGTCTTTAATTTGCCGCATTGCATTTACTTCTTATTCAGGGGAAAAAAAAAAACCCTTCCCTTCCCTTCCTTCTGCAGGTTTAGTGAGTAGCAGATGTACTTTAGCCAGCATAATTTATGATTAGTTAATTTAATCTGCCATAATGACATAAAGTGAGCCTGAAAAAAGCTTCTATCAATTTTGGCTTTAGAGGTAACATAATATTTTCAAATGTCTACCAAACTGAGTAATTAACCCTCGGGCTGAGTGAAGGAGTCTAATAGACATCTCTCTCACATTCCTTTGCTTTGACAAAATGAAAACAAAACACGGGAGACCAAGTGTTAAAAATAGCAAGTGAGAGTTTACAGTACATGAGACTGGTTTTATAAGTAAGGTTCAGAAACACTTGAGTTGCTGCTGTTTCTTTTTAGGCTGCCAAAAATTCTCTCCAATGAGGCATCTGATTTGCACTAGAGCTTTGCTGGCAGCGTTGGCACAAAGAGGACAGCTATGTATTAACTATCTATCCCTTAGTTCATTGCTTTTCTTCTCTGCTTTGTAGCTTTACAGTAAATGGGTGACTTTTGTTTAAACAGCGGCTCAGTGCATGAGATCACCATGATTAAAAGTTTTTGAAAGAGCAGATGTACTTTCCAAAATAATAATAATAAAAAAAGTTTATGCAAGATTTTAGCTCTGGAAGTTTAAGCTGCATCGTTACTTACTTTGTGTTCTGTTTTGTAAATGCAAGAGCTGATAGTTGAGATTGGCAAGAAATACATAAGGGGAGATCCGATAGATTCTTGTAAAGAAAGCATTAAGCAGATGTCAATGCTCTGTTAACAAACACATTAAAGAATATTAAATTTGGAAAGCAGTACTGTTTCCTGTGGCCTACGATGCAAGCCGACAGATTTCAAAAGCCCCAATGACATTTGCTTTTAATAAAGAAAAATAAACTCTATTGAGAGAAAACCATAACTCAGGGACTGTGTTGTGGTAGAAGCTGAGCAGGTACAACCAAGGCAGGGTAAGCAGAATGCCGCAGAAAACCATCTGTCATGAGACAATGCAGGGACACAAGCTTATGGGCAGAACTTGATCTTACAGAGCAGAGAAACACGTGAGGGAAGACCTGACATAATGCTGGCTTAATGTGTTTGATTACAGGCAAGATGCTTTTAAAACATGAGAGACTGTGTCGAGGATGAAGCAAACACTGGTGATTGGGGTGAGATTGCACTTGATGGGCCTTTGGCAACATAATGATCTTGCCAGTTATTAATTCAAATGCTATGGAGAAGTACCAGCTCTAGGATTTTCAGCTGTTTCTGAACTGAGACAATAAAAGTAATTACTCAGTTTTATGTGGGTTCTCTCAGAAGAAATTATTAGTGGGGCAATTGTAAGGATCAATACTGCCTCAGAAGTCAAGAATATCTTTCCTGCTTGGCCATCTTCTTCCTGCAACTTGGTCAGTATTCTGAACTAAATGTAATTTGTTCACAACCTCTGCCTCTCTCTACAGGATTCAGCCTTCCGTGCTGGGCATAACACCTTACAGGACTTGGACATTACAACTATAATAATCAGTTTTGATCCATGACCTCAATGTGAATTACTCAAGAGCCTCTGAAAGTAAAGTGCAAGTTTTGCTCTTCAGTACCAGCAGTTGAATTATAGCAGTAAGAAATGAGCTATTTGTTGCAGGTGGATAGTAATAAAATGTTGCCTTTCATCAAGGGATTTACCTTTTGGTTAAACAAAGGCTAATGCCTCTGGGCATTAGACCTCGTATTCTTATGGGGTCAATACCATCACTGTTCTGACTCCTTGCCAAGTCACAGAGAGATCAATTTATATGATGATGGAGTAATCAGTTTTTCTTTGGTTAATGGTGGATAACATGTGGGTAAAATTTGGTACTACGTAAGACGATGACAAATCTACCCTCCAACCAGGAATTTGGTAAGTGGGATCAGGCCTTGGTCGTGTAAAACACCAAAGCACATACGCTTGCATGTTCTACCCCATTGGATAATGTCGTTTATATTCTGATGGTACCTGCAGACCTCCCCTCATCAAAGCCGTAGCCTACTAAGCATTGTACAATCCCGTGTGATCGTTCTTCGTGAATACAATACTTGCGTGAACATGTGCACCTAAGAGCAATGCAGAATTGAACATGACCTTTCCTCAGCTGAAACCTGGGTGCTCCTTTTTGACATTTCCCAAGATTTGAAATGACTATGATGTTCAAATGATTCATTTTTTTTGTTTTACTGAGAATTGCAGGTCAAGAATACAAAAGCTGGCAATATTTCTTTTACACCATGTCTTAAAAGAGGATGACTTCATTTTAGATGAGCTACCTATATGCTATGCTCATTATTTAAGTGTCAAAGCATTTCTACAGTCTGTTAGTATAATGGTTTCCATTTCATTTATGTGATATAGTAGGAATTATGGGTATCTCCATTTTACAGAGGAAGAACAAGGGCACAGATAGACTGAAATCTACAACCATCAGAAGTGCTTAGCACCTAATTTCCTTTTGAAATTTGTCATTAGGCCAAGCTCATCGAATTCATTATAGTCCTGCCAGGTAGACTGCTCCTGGACTAGTGAAAAAGCACTTCACTGAAACATATGTTTGAAGGAAAAAAACCATAAGGTGAACTTTCCAAAGCCTGGGGTATTAGACTTCTGGTGTCCTGCCTAGTGAGTGTCCATGGTCCTCAGATATGCGTCAGCGCCCACCCAGCAGACCCAAAGCCTGACCAAGGTGCTAGTGTGTGTAGCTAAGGGACTTCTCCACCCTGCAGGCTGGCAATCTGAGATTCTACCAGGCTTGCTCCTGCTTCCACAGTGGGAAGCCTGGGCACCCCCCCAATTTCTAAGGTTCCTCCTCATTTCTTCTGGACACTCAGATATACACACTTTTTTGTTTTTTTCTTTAGAGGTAGGGGGGTTGTAAGGGGAAGCATGGAATTGAACGTCAACATAAGCAGAACTGTGGAAAAGGTGTTTTATATGTTTATAAAGGGCCTGTCACTGTGCTGTCACAATAACCTTAACATTGATATAGCTGTTCTTTTTAATTGTAATTCTCTTTTGATTGCTTTGTTCAGGAGTTATGTGGATCTTAAGTCAAGTAAATAATTAGATGGAAGTAATAAAAATCTTCTATATTTCTTATATTTTTCACTAAAAAGGAGTTCACTTAGTTTTTACTGTGTTCTTTCATTCTTTAAGATCAGAAGGGCAATTAAACAACTAAAGCAATTCTTGATATTCTTGAGCTGGAACAAAGAATCCTACAGCTACTGTAAATGATGATACTGCATTTGCTGCTGCTTAAGGTAATCTGACTGGTCAGCTCTCTGGCTCATTATCCTAATACAAACTCCAGTAAGGAAGTTTATTTCTATGGTTCAATAAACAGAGGCAATTGGAAAGATTCTTCAAAGAGAATCAGTGATTGCCAAGTCCTGTTGAAGTTTAAGTGACTTCATCAAGTAGTGACCACCTGTTAAAAGAAGCAGAACTCAGATAAGGATCGTAAGGAAAGAGTGAGCATTACTGATGTAAAGAGGCATGAACGTGCAAAAATTAATACAATGAAAACAAATTTTTAGTTGCTCATGTATTCTCCAGAATTACTTTTATATTTTTTCCCCAGGGAGGTTTTATTTGTATTTTTAATACATTTGGAGCCAAACTGTAGTCACAGGTGTAGCTAACTCTACTGTTGATTAGCTTTTATGACAGGAGATTCCTTAGCAGCATTAATAGACTACACAGGTTTTATGAGCTACAGATAAATGAATTGCTCTAAATGTTGTAAATTTTTTGCTTCTGCAGTCTGACAGTAGAGCTGAATTTGTCGAGCGGAACCTATGCTGGATGGTACTTTTGGTCTCTACTTCATAGATTAGATTAATTCAGGTGGGGAAGGACAAGACTTCTGGAGGCTGTCTAGTCCAACTTCCTTCTCAAAGCAGGGCTAACTTCGAGGTATATCGGGCTTTCCACGTGCAGTCTGGGTTTTTAAGGGCTTTGGAGTTCTTCACACCAGTTTGTTAGTGTGAAACATTACCAGGTCATCTGTAAATTGAGAGGTGTAGAAATACTGGGAAGGACAGTCCAGTTGCATTACATGCATGCTTACTTGCTTAGCACGAAGGTGGGAAATCATCACTGTTGCTCAGCCTGCTGGCAATCTGTTAGCACAGTTGATTTCTCTCACTACTATGCTAGACCCTCAGACAAGATGCAGCTTTCAGGACTAGGTGGTGACAATGAGAACATATACTAAAATGCATATGTTCACTTAAAGATGTGTCAGCATAGTATGATGTTATGATACAATTGCTCATGCCAGCATTCAAATCAGAGAAGGAGGGCTTACGTTTCAGCTGAAAATGTGAAACAATTTCCACCTTTCCTTTCAGCAGAGATGGAGCAGGATGTGGGCTTGAAGGAGGAGATCTGTTCTCTACAGAGAAAAATCATTAGGCATGGGAACTTGTCATTTCCCCTGTTGTATTTAAGACAATCATATAGCGAACTGTACTTAAAGCATTGTTTCCCTCTCTGTAATTTTCATATACTAATTGTAAGTGAATGTCTCTCTTAATTATAAAGTGTTCAAATGCATGTCTGCACACTTGAAACACAAGATGATGTGAAAGCCATTACAAATGGAAGTTATTGGATAAAGCCAAAGCCTGTGCTTTGAGATTACAATTATGGAGACAAATTTGTGAGGCAATGCTTTATTGACAGTCAGAAAAAAGAATGGGGACTCAGGAAGATGGGATAGACTGTAATCTCAGACCTAAACATCAGTTTTTATGGGGCTATAACAAGCAAATTAGTTATTATGACTCAGTTTTCCCTATCTACAAAACAGACCTAAAATTAGATACCTGCTTTAGGGAAGAGTAAGAGGATTAAAGGAGTAAAGTTTCATGAGGGACTTTGAAAAGGCTCTAGAAATAATAAAAACATTCTGTGCTCAAATTAACAAACATTTTTAAATTAAGGAAGAATGGGGAAAAAACCACAAAAAAAGTCTTAGTATTTCCGATAGGTATTTCCTTTCAGTTTCTCTTCAGTTGTTTGTGCCATGATTTGCTGTCAGTATCCAGAAAGTAGAAAAGATTGTAAAACCCTGAAGTTCATTACATAGCTTATGAACATTTTTTTTCTTTTTTGTTTTTAATGTAAACTATTCATTTTAGATCCATAGATTGGCATAGTTTGCTTGGTTTCCACTGGCATTGCTTGTGCTACATGAGTTTATACTGGAAGAATGTGTTCCCTAATAAAGTGTGGTTAGCATCTTCCATTATCTCTTGTTATTTAGGTTTAAATTACCTGAAGCTTCTTAGTAACTGGTGATTTCCAGGCTAATCTGGAGACATCTGAACCTGCAGAGCTTTGACAGGCTAGCACATTTCTGCTTGAAGTCTCTTCATCAATGGCAAACCCCATTTCAGCGCTGTGTATTTTCAGTGCTTGGGTATGGTTGTCAGACACTCTGATAAATGGCCTTGCATACACTTACAACAGCCTGTAGATTTTGATGAGGACATCAGAGCTTTATGACCTTGAAGCTACATCTTCTCACCTGTGAAATAAGCATCTGAAGAAGTACCTGGTGGTTCTGAAGAAACTACAGCTGGTCTCTCTGTGAATGGCAAGACAGAAATGAGAAGGGCGAGTCCTCTGTTTTGAGGCTGGAGAGGCAAAAATCTTTGTTTTGCAGAAACTGGGTAGCTCTGGAACAGACACCCCTCCAGAGTTTCCTTGGTGCATCTTAAGAAAAGTGATTCAAGTTCTTAAATTTGTTAGTACTATCATCTTGGATCAAAATCCTGAATGAAAACATCTCCAAGTTTTGGGGAAATTCAGGTCCTTGTTGATTGCACCTACTTTACAGCTGGATCTAGTTTCCATAACTGTTCAAAATTAGTGTCTTTAAAATATATGTCTTATAAAAGCGTCCACCTTGGCGGCAGGATACTGCCTTTCCATGTTAGTTGGTAGCTCAGTCTTCTGAGCTGCGTTGCAGAGATAATGCAATGCTTTACAACTTCATCAAAATGATCAGGCTATAATGTTGTCACTAAATATATCTGTATTACTCAGTGTGATAAGGCTGTAGCATGACTAAAGTAAATCTTTGTGTTCTGCTGTATCAATTTTAAAAGAGAGTATGAGTTCTTTTTTTTTCCTAGCTGTTACAAATGGCTCAATTGCCTAAGTTTTTAATTTTATGCTCATGAACAGTAAATTGGTTTAATTTTCTGTTTGGAAGGAAAGTCGCGGGGCGGGGGGGGGGCAGCGGTGTGTGTGTGCTTTGTTGCTTTTTCTCTTTCCTTTTTAATACATGTCTGAGAGTTTGTGGCACATTTTTGGCAGAGTGCACCGTGAATAATACTACCATGCATCCAGGATTTTGACACAGCTTTACCTCCTGGTTTGTGGCCATCTCCGAGACAGGGTTGCCCAAATTCCAACATGCAAAGGGCAGTGCAATTTTCAGAGCAGGCATTATTGAGCTACCAGAGTGTTTGCTTTGAATGCAGGGCACTCGTCCCACTTATCTCTCAATGCCTCACTTCCCTGTGATCTCTCTGTAGCTAACATGGAGAGGATAAGCTTCTCAAAATCTCACTTTGCCTGAAAGGAATGTTAACTTTTCTTGCAATATTTTTTTTTCTTCATCTCAAATGGTTCTTCTTTTTTTACTTTTTTTTGTGGTATACGGTGCACTTAGATGTTGAAAGTCACTGGGAGTGAATCTCCATGCCGCAGCCAGAGTGTGGAGGAGGTGGACTAGGTGGCACCAGTGAGACTAGAGACATGGGTTTTGTTTCTAGTCCTGCTGACACTTTGCTCGGTGAGCTCAGGCAAGTCACTTCTCATTGGCATCTCACTTCTCCCATCTGTAAAAACGGAGTGGACAGGATTTCCATCACTACAAAATGTTTTGAGATGCAGAGATGGAAATCCTAGGTAAAAGCTTTTATTTGGGCATTCGTTTATGGCTGGAAAGACAGCACTACCAGCAGTGTGACGTACTAATGTGATTTCTCAAGGAGTGGAACGAAGGGGAAGCACCGGGATCCTCTGCGTGGGTTCCCTGTGGGTGGTGGAAGGCTGCTGGAGACCCTGATGGTGGTGTCTCTACGCTGCCTTTGCTGTGCCCTGACCTGCTGAAGAGGACTTGTGGGAAAGTGGACCCCCACAGCACTCCTCTCGGGGAGTACAATTTCATCAGGGCCAGGGCTCAACTGCTGTTTCAAATTGCAAGGGGGTGAGTACCTGACCAGAAAGTTGTAATACCAGTGCTAGGGCTGACCAAAAAGGGGAGGGTAAATACTTTCCCTAAATGCTCCATTTCTACTAAATGATAGAAAACCAATTTCATTTTGCTTCAAAGCTTTGCTGAATTTTGTGGGCTTTCTCCTAAGAGGAGAACCCTGTTTGGGCAGGGTTTTGTTTAAGTTTTTCCAAACTGAAAATTACTATAGGAATCAAGTCCTACTGTTTGTGAAGTAGTTTCACAGTGAAAATAGCCAGTCAGCACTGATTAATAGTATTGAGTCAGGTTCTTGTTTTTGCTCGCAGTAGAAACAATACTTACCATTGTGTGTCTCTAGGCTGAGCCCAGACTGAAAGACCTTTTTCAAATACTGGTCTTCATCATGCTCTCTGAAATCAGTAGATGGGCCATTTGTGTAATTAGACCTCAAGATAGTCGATGAAGAAACTGAGAAAGACGTGTGAAGGAGTTGGCTCACAGCTAAAGCAGTGCCTGGTATCAGGACGGGGAAGAGGACAAAGTGGTGCTGTGATTGAGCCCTTCTGCCTCCAAACAACGCCCCACTTTCTCCAGTACATCCCAGGCAAGCTCTGAAGGATATCCAGTGGTTCTCAGATTTTAGTCACTTTTTTCCTGAAGGGGCCCTCAATGTCTATATTGACTAGAAGCTTAACCACATTTCATGCCTTCTTGTTGGGAACGCCCATTTGTCAACAATGGGTCATTTTTACCGTCTAGACAATGCTGGTGTCATGATGAGAAACAAGTGCTTAGCTATGTGTGCAATGGTATATGCCATTGAGAAAAAGCACTTGGGTTTATTCCAGGAAATCTCTGATTCAAGGGATATTGCAGCAATGATTATTCCACATTTAAAAAAAATTATATGGGCTACTCTGTTTTTGAAAACCTACACATTTTTTCCTCTATTAAATTGCTTCCTGGTGATGGAAATGTCTGAGATTTTTTTTTTTTCTACTGCATCTATTTTCCTTTAGCTTGCACACCCCTGAGGTAATTAGTGTAGGTTAAAATTTACATAACTGACTTTGGGGTTTTGCAAATAGGAAAGATGGAAATTTATTCAAGGTGGTGAATAATTCATTTTAAAGCAAGTTTCCTGTTTTTTTTTTAATCGTATAGAAGATGTATTACAGACTCATAGAGGTTTTCTGAATAGGACCCTAAGCATTGAATTTTTGATATGTTTTATTTCTTAGTGTAGGTAAAGAAATATTAACCATGACTCATTGCACTTTTCCTGTTCAATAAGATTTGAATAAACTTAACAAATTTATTAGGTAGATGATAGAGCTTTTTAGAAATTATCATGACACAGTGTGGCAAATATTTTACTAGGAACCAGAAGAAATAGTTTTAAATCATATTCCCATTGCCACTTTAGAGGCAGAGAGATGGAAAACAGTGCAGTTGATACAGAGAACCCCAATTCATATTTTCTTTTGAATATTCATTATTTAATTAAGATTAGGAAGATAAACAAGGGGAGTGGATAGCTATGGGAGTCTGGTAATATAATCAATTTAAAAAAAAAATTCTCTACTTCTGGCTCAGCGTAAGTATGGACTAGTAATGTCTGAATGTTGTTGTAATATTATGGCTACTTGATATTTTACATGAAGTAAGTTTTCTATTTAATGTTATTTCTTAATCTAAGTGCCCACCTCAGAAAAATTGTTATCCCAGGCATCACCAAGACTTGGATCCAGGAGATGGATTGTGAACCAAGCCCTCCTCCTGCCTTCTGAACTTTAGTTTTAACAGCTTCAGCCCAACTTCAAACTCCTTCCCATGTGCCACCAAGCTCTGGAAATGCCTGATGTCTTTCGGTCGGTAGTTTTTGTCATTAAACTTTCTCAGGGACTTTGAGCTCTGTTGCTGGGCACCCTCCCAAATGCTCTAGTCATGGCAGACTGGCTCCTGTGCCTCACAGGGGTGATGAACATTGCTGCTTGATCCTTGCTGCTGCTGGGATAGGTCCCTTACACATGTGAGAGCACATCCCTGTGGGGTAGCTGGTGAGGAACAACCTGCCCTTTCTCTTGACGTGTTCCCTGGTGGCTGCAGTCCCCACCGGACTGTGGGAAGTGGCATGAGGGGTGGTCCAATTGCCCTAACCAGACAGCTGCTGGCTCTGCTGAAGCAGAGCTGGGACTGGAGCCAGCTCCCAGCCCTTCCTGGGGAAGCGGCGTAGGTCGTGATTCACTGGGCTGGGGAAAGAAAATCAGTGCCAGCGTTTGTGGGAGCGGGAGAGAAATGAGTCCCAGTCCCTGCTCCAGGGACTCCTAGTGGACTTCAGCCCAAAGCTGTCCAGGAGCAGGAGGGCTTGGTTCCTGCTAACTGAGGAGCAGTGGTGGAGGCAGCATTGCCCATGACACAGCTGCCCCACGGAAAGCTGGAAGATCTCTCTTTGAGCTAGTTTGGTCATGTCACCTTTATAATTGTGTATGTGTGATGCTTGACCAGGGCCTGAAGGAGTTATTGCATCCATCTGAGGCTCTCTGCTGGAACTACCAATAAATCTTACTGTATTTTAAGGCAACCATGTTGTCTGCTTTAATTTTACAGGGTTTAAAGAAGTTACGTTAAAAGCTACTCACACATGTTTTTGTAGTCTGTTTTTATACTCCGATAATTTTCATTTTGGAAATAAGCAGGACGCTTTGCAAGTAATTTTGCCAATGCCTTAGTCTTCAACAGAGATTCCCAAGCTTCCTTGAAAAAAGCCAGATATTTGTGAAAAAATACAGAAATTTGGAAGGAGAGACTTCAACAGCCAAATATGGAGCCTCTGATGGGGAAATTTTCTCCATTGACTATTACATTGTTTCCCTACCAAAATGTTTTTTGGCCTTGAGGCTTGATGAGAGTGGAAGGGGAACATAATTTTACACTGTTTAGATGACAGTATATGGTATACAGTAGGAAGCCTCTTTGGCTTGGCAGTATATGGTAGTGTTGCATGCACATTTTATGATGATCTCAGGCACACCAGTAGGAAGCACAAGAATATTCAGTGAGGCCTCTGAACAATGCAGGTCAGGGAGAAGAATTTTGTTTTCCTGAGTCTACAGCCTTCAGCAGGGTTATTGTTTTCAGGTTTTGCACAGAGAACACAGTCCAAAAAGATGTGGATGCTGGCTTCTTGATGGACTAACTTTTTCAGCTTGCTGTGCTGGAGAGCTGCAGAACCGCAGGAGGAGAGGACTGCTCATGCGTGTTAGTCTCCTACATGTTGCAACATCCAAAAACACGAGTCTCTCTTACCAAACATTTAAAAACAGCTGTGGTGATACAAGGCCTTAAGATCTGGGGCAGATTTAAAGTGGGGCAAGTTGTGGGCTCTCTGGTAGTCTATGACTAACTGTTTTGCATGTTACGTTTTGTTGTGCATGTACAAACACACTTATACGTGCATATAGTATGTATGCATATATATGACTGTTATGTGTAGTAAAAATGTTGGGTGTAGGGCACTACCATACACAAATATACATTATAACAATTAAGCTTTTAAAACAAGATTAGAACTCAGTTTCCCTTGGAAATAATGGAGTAAACATATGGAAAAATAAATGTAAAAAAGTTATGGAAAGAATAATGGAATAAAGTAATGGTGGCTGAAATTCCTAATTGCTTCTGAAAAACAACCAGAAGACCTAAGGCAAACCTTTGGAAAATTGCACATTCACGGCTTTTATTTCCATGTTCTTTCTGTACATTCGGAAACAAAATGTAGGTTTTTTTCTTTTTTCTTTTTTTTTTTTCCTTCTT
>VYZW01040924.1:1234-48160 GCA_013401315.1 Balaeniceps rex | reverse complement strand
TTTTTTTTTTTTTTTTTTTTTTTTTTTTTTTTTGGCATGTGGGACTCGAAGCACCACAAGGAAGTCTCTCACCAAAAGAAACAAAAGTTGCAAGCCAGGATTCATGAACTCTTTCAAAGGTATGTCAGATAAGGGCTACTTTGTCCTTCTATCTAATGTGCTTTCCTTCCAAAGGTCTTTCAGTGCTTTACAGATATTAATGAGTGGAACTTCTCCCAAACAAAGGACCTAGAAAAATTAAGCCTGTGCTTTTGAAAGAGGTCTCTGTTTTGGATACCTCCATTTTCAGATATCCATCTTGGGCTGTAATTTTTAAGTGCTACACACAGCGCACTTCAAAAGGTGACCAAATGGCTTCTCCCAGCACCCTTCATCCCTGCCTCTGAATTACCCTTAGAGAGTGAAGGAAATATGAATTGGAGCAATGTTTTTGTGATCAAGCTATAGGTGACCTTCCGTTAAATACATGCATCAAATTACCTGTAAAGAAATGAATGGAGGGAATAAATAACCCTTGTGGATACAGCCAAGGAAGCTATGTTCTGCTGTGACAGCTGATAAGCATGCTGGTGAGCACAAGAGAGGCCTAACTTCACTGAATAAATTATTCTCTTGAATCTAATACCCAGCAAAAGGAGGGAAAGGAGAAAAATGATGCAACCCGAAAAGAGATCAAATGCAGTTATTTAAATGTTTGATGTTCAGTAATGAAAACTGTTTACCTTCATAATTGTGTATTAGCAGCTAATAAAGGCAATAGATACAGTAGTTTAAAAGTAATAAAATCAACAACAAAGTGTATTTAATTTTAAATTGAATTGCAAGCAAATGGGTGTCCTAATGAACCCCTGTGTCAATGCAGCTCTAACCAAATTAAGTGAAATAATTTCCATCATGAGAAACTAAATAAGTACAAAGTTCCAAACAGACCATTCTTCTCAGGGAGGGAAGTTAACTTCTCAGATGTTTCAGCTCTACAAATTAGCTAGAGACATTCAAGAAGCATCTTCTGTTACTTCCATTTCGGACAACTGGACCCAAGTTGACTTGACTGCAGCTCAAGGATAAAACCTCAAAGGTGGTTGACCCTGTGCTTCTTGTATTCAGTCCTTAGCACTAACATTTTGTCCTTAGTTCTCATTGGTCCTGGCTTAGGCAAAATTTCCATGTATATCTTTGGGACTAGCTTCTACACAGACCTTCCAACTGATTTAGCTATTGCCTGGGCATTTATGTGATGCAATTCTACTGGTAGAGGAATCTGGAAAATAGCTTAGCTATGCACCAGTGGTAATTTTACTGCTGTAAATGTGTATATATGCTTCTTAAAAAAAAAAAAAAAAAAAAGCACAACCAAGTTCTGAGCAGAAACTGATTTGTAGTGATGTGCCAGGAACTTGGAGGTAGACTGGGATGTTTAGTGTGATTTGCAGAGTCTCTGTAAATAGTTTTCTTGATAAAGAACCATGTTAACTGTACAAATGTGGAGGCTTCTCACATTATCACCTAGAATGCAAAGAAAGAAAAAGGAATGAAAACACTGAAATTGAATTTTCCAAAAGCAAGTCAGAAAATACTGAAGGAATGCTTCAGAAGTGCAGGGAAATATTGGTTTTGACTCTTTTTTTTTTTTTTTTTTTTTTTNTTTTTTTTTTTTTTTTTTTTTTTTTTTTTTTTTTGGATGAACAACAAATTTTAGCATTTTCTTTTGTGGCTAAAACTTAACTGACTACATGGCTTGGCAACCTAAGAGAGCCTGTCCTCTGATTGCCTGTGTTGTAGATGCCTAAGCTAATCCTGAATTGCAACTGTACCTGATGTAGTGATTTCTCCTTGGTCCATATGACTCCTCTCAGTACATTGCAGGCAGCTCCCTTGACCTCCAGGGTGGCACATGGCTGGCCCTCGGCCATGAACAGCCTGCTCAGCCTCCAGCTCCTGAAAGCTGCTGTGTCTTTCTCCATGCTCTGCTACCTGCCCCAGCTCCACCTGCAAGTGTGACTGGAGCATCACTGGTGCAGCTGACTGACCCTCCCTAGCCTTTTAAAGTGGTTTGTGGAAGCAGGAGCTGAAGTGTTTTGAAGCCAGCAGAGCATCTACAGATGTTTTTACTTAGGGCCTTTTATATTTAGATACTGGTGCCTTGTAGGGACAGAGGAATTGCTCGTGGTTCTGTGTCTGTTGAAAGATGGGATGGGATGGGATTGCCAAAGCATACAGCTTTACAGTGCTTGTTGTAAATGACTTAGCTTTGCATTTGCTCCTGCTGTGCTCTAGGAACAAGGCTTTCTTCATAGGGTATCATGCCTTTTGTGTATCCTGTGCACTAAGCAGGGTACCCAGTGTAGAGCTGTTCTTGCGCGATTTGCTGGAGTTCTGCATTGCTACAGGGACCTCTCTTTAAAAAAAAATCTTTGAGTTGATATAATTAACCCCCAAATTACTGTAACTACACAAGAAGTTAATGTGAATGCCAGGGAAAGTTTAATGGTTCATATACAGCTGAAAATTTGTGTAAGTGCATGGGTGTGTATATATACATGCATACGACTTACATAATTTATATATATAGTTTTTTGGTATATATAAAATAAGATCTTTCAGAATATTTACAAATGAGGTGAGATTTATATATAAACTTATAAGATTTTTTTTTTTAAAAACACAGTAAGATTTATATGTATAATAAGATTTTTTCAGTGGTTTAAAGCAACCTAATCCTCAAGGAACCAAGGACTTCCAAAAACCAGTTCCAGTTTATTGAAGCTGTCAGTTGGTCCTGAAAGTGTTGACAGAGGCGATGGTTTTCTACTTTAATATTCTTAATCTAGAACCCGAACCCCAACACCAGACAGAGCTGATTATACATGGCCAGTGAAACTTTAGGTTCCTTATGTCGACCTGTGGCACAGACTGACAAATATTGGTTGTGTTACTGGGGCTGTGACTGCATTTTTCATATGCTGCTTTTTGAAGCCTAATCATTTCTCTGCTTAGCACACTTGTTTCTCTTGGGTGGCCTGCAAGGCTTATGATATATTCAAGCAAAACATCAAACTGCAATGTATTTCCAATGGAAAGTGCTTTCTGTACCTGCATTGTAGTTCATTTCTTTTCAGTTCTTCTTCCCTGTTCCCTTTCTTAACTGCTGCAGAGTGGGATGTCAGTCATTGAAAGCAGAGGAGAATGAATGTGAAGAAGAAATGGTAGCCAGCTTTGGTAACCTTGCAGGTGTGAATACCAGATTAAACGGAGCAGCAGGACCTTGCGGGAAGGTGAGGTTCTTTATGAGTGCTCTTTTCCCTGATGTGAACTGCTAAATGACTAGATCAATTGCATTGCATTATTATTTCTTTTTTTTTTTTCGTAGTTTAAGAGGGCAGAATTTAGCAGGTTTCAAAATATGCTTTCCAGCAGAAGTAACCATACGCTTAAAGAGAATGTCTAAAGCTATTAATGATGAATCATTTGGGCATGGCAAGAGTTCTTCAAAACAGTTTGTCAGCGCTGGCCAAGTGAAGTCTTTCAGCAGGAGATGAGACAGCTATGCCACCATGCAAATGAGACGGGCTTGAAATATGATGAATCTTCTATCTCCTTTTCCTACTCAACTGACACTCGCTTTGAGGAAGGTTGTAAATGCAAGAGAGATTGTGGTATAATTCCTCAGACTGGCGTTTCTGCCCCCCAGTCACTATTCGATTATCTTCCAAATTGCTGTGTTTCAGAGAGATAAAGATTTTTTATGGCTTGCTGACTTGAAACAACCAGAAGAGCCAGAAAAGAGATGGCTAACCGGCCATGCATAGTAATTCCATTGGTAAATGACAAAATCTTTGTTTGTATGACATTTCCAAAATTACTACAGAAGATGAATCTAAAATACAAAATGTCACATTTGGCATGCAAAACTATCACAATATATTTCAGTATAAAATTCATAGAGGCGTTTAATTTAGAATGTGTTTAATAACGGAGTCTGCCTGCATCAGTAATCCTGCCTTGAGGTTTAAAAGGATTGTCTTATTTATTCACATAATGTTAATTTTTTTATATATGATTTAGAAACCAAAAATATTAAGGTTGAATCTTCATTGTTAATTAAGATTTTCTAATTAAGCTGAAAATAATTGTCATTCAGATTAGTTGTTAAGTATGGTTTGTGTTGAGAAACAAAAGAAGTTTAACAAATTCAACTGTTTATTTAACTGCTTAATTTAATTCTAGAAGCTTTCTATCTATATGGAAATATGCTATCTCTTCCAAAATAAATCCAGGACAGGATTAAAGAAGAGATTATTAGCTACTGTAGGCTTAAACTGTGAGACTACTAAACCTAGTAGTCAAGGTAGCCATTTGATTCTGAAGTGTAGCATGGGTTCTTGTATCACGTTGCATTAAAAGAAGACGACATAGCACTAGTGTTTTCTCAAAATAATGGAAGAAATTGATTCCTGGGGGCGGGGGGAATCATTGCTGATTTTAAGCACTAAATAATTAGTTATTGAAGAAGCAATTTTATCCATTGAAGTCAACACTGGAGCCAAACTGGGACTCCCTGTTATGTGCCTGACCCTGCAGACTGCATTTGGGCAACACTGCAGTATCTGCTGGCATAGTGGGACAGACCCTACGCCTTTACTCAGGCAACACTTGTAAGGATTGTACCGCTGTGCCTGTTCCCCTCTGCCAACCTCCGCGCTATAAGCCGAGCGTACAAGGAAAGCACCAGAAAGGCATTTCTGATGTGCAGCACAGCATTTACTCCATACTAAACATTCTGTAACTCAGACAACATCTTGTCAACAGCAAGCAGCAGATGTTTTCTTTTGTCTGGACTTGGAATAAAGGTGCCTGTAGGGAGTTGTTATTAAACTCTACACATGTTGCACTTTGATTACTATTTTTAAGAGAATCTGATTATATGATAATCAGAAGGTGAAAGGATAGTCTGCATATTACACAGCACTAATAGCTTTGGCAAGGCTAATAATTACTATAAAAACATGGCCTGCCCTGTCTTTCACTCTGTGCCTGCAGCCTGCTCATCACATCACATATTGTGCCTGTCTTGCAAAGCACGCTGTATTTTTGGAGGTGGTGTTTTCCAGTTAGTTCTGCCTTATTATTGCAGACTAATGGCTTCTGGTGTCATACTTCAACAGCTCCACCTTCCCCCCAAGGATGCCGAACATTTTATTAGTAGTATTTGTATTATTTTTTTATCTCTCATCTCTATGACTTTTGACCTCCATAATTGCAGATCCTTGGTTAACAATAGGTAATTGCAGGTTGAACAAGAAGCATGTTGTCTGCTTTTCGGTAGTTATTTTCTTGAAGAAATTTGTTCTTGCTAATTGTATGGTTAAAGTTGGCTCAACCCAGGTCAGTAACTCAGAGGCTTCTCCCTAGGTTGACTGCTCCAAGACACCGCAGCCGATAGAAATTCACATCAAATGCCTGAGGGGAGTCAAAGATAAGGTCCCTAAAGGCCACTACACCCTCAAAGTTTCTGTTCTCAGCCGCTTAGGTGGTGGCTCACTGGAGTGGCCCAAACTGAAGAAGCGGCCTCAGGCCAGTACAACGCTGCCTGTTAGTCATGACGGAAACTTCTACAACACTGAAATCTACTTTGGACAAAGTATCCAGACAGTAAGCAACACTTCTTAAATATGCTGTCTTTGCTTTGAAAGTTAAAACACATCCGCTCTTTCTCCTTCAGGCTTATATATTTAATGTATTCCATCTTGTGCATAATTTATTTAATAATTTAAGGTGCAATTTAAGAAGGTGCAATTTTTTTTCCCCTAGGTTAACCCTCATCACTCACTCTAAAAGGGCCAAATATACACTACATCATATAGTGTTGTCAGCTAATTTTAAATTTTACTTTTATTCTCTCTTATCTATGCAGCTTGTCAGCTATGTAATTTGATTTCTGTAAAGTAGCTTTAGAATAATAAATGAACGAGTGGGTGTATATAAACACATGAATGCCCAAATCCTTCTGTGAGTTTTTAGCTCCATTGACCTCCATTTGCCAAAAAAGCAGCATTTGGATTATTTTGGAAGGAGCCCAAACACTTGAGGCTCTATTCTGTCTTTTGCGACGGAGGCACACATATTTTCCTGCCTAAGCATGCTGTGTGTGGCAGGATTGTTGCGTGTCAGTTGCTCACTGTTGTAGCTAATGCCTAGTGCTGGTTGAAACATTGGTCTCAGATAAACTCTCTGGCATATGAAAGCTTCTTTACGGTTTGAAAAACAACCCCCATCTCTGTCTGTGTGGGGTTTTTTGTGTGTTATGAGGCATTGGTAGAATGAGAAGGAGAGTTTTTTCCATTTTCAATTATTTATTTTGCAGCATGACCTGAACGGTAGATTTCCTCCTCCACCCCTTCTGTTGTCTGAAGTGTTGTGTAGATACAGAACAGACCGTTCCTATCCCAAAGAGCTTTCAGATAAAGCAACTTTTATGTATGGCTCTGAGGCTTTCAGTTACTTGCGGATAGGTCATTTCAGCTATTGGGTTTATGCTATATGAAGTGTTGCTAAGTCACATTTTCTGCTTTTTAATTGTTTATCATCTGTAATGGATAATGAACAGTGTCTGTAAATACAGCTGTTGGTATGAAAAGAATCATGCACATACAGAGGGAAATTGTGAATGTGACTGTCACATGACATTAAAAAAAATACATGTATCTGTCAGAGAAATCACTAAGCTGGGATTCCTCGCTAGGCAGGACACATGCATCCTGCTTACTGCCTCGAAGAGAAAGTGCTGTCTTCTCAGGCTTCATTGAAAGGAGAAGACTACGGGCAGTACGACTGAATGACTCTGGCATGCCCTGCCTCTTGCTTTCAGCATTGTGTTTCTCCTGGGTCTTGCCTGCTGCTTTTGCTCCTACCTGGGGAATGTCCCCTGTTCAAAACCGCATATGTCTGTTCTCAGTACTAAGCAAGAGCTAGTTCAGATTGACCCGTCTTTTGTCCAGCTGCTCCTCAATGCAAAGGAACTCCTGACATGGATTTGTGAGGAGCATGTGTAAAGTCCAGATACTTGTCTTTCTCTTAGTCTCTACAGGGTTGTGTGGACACCTCAGTAACTGCTTGGAGGTGGCTATCATGCTTCATCCAAAGGTCTGAGAGAAATTCTTGGTAGTTTTACCATTTTTTCCAGAGTTTGCTTTAAAGTCCTCTTTGAGTGTCACATCTTCACCAAACTTCATTTTTATTCTAGTGAACCAGGGTGCAGGTCTAGGGCAAGTCCACTTAAAATGCAGGACCAGGAGGAGAAGTTGGATTAAATGACCTTCTGATGATTCCCTGTCTTCATTACAGTATAACAGACAGCAAAAGCTTAATGTCCTGATTTTAGAGAACCTCCTCCACCACATCATTTTGAAGACGTAGGTGCTATACCCAGAACGATTGTACTTTTTGTTCTTCCACCTTGGTATTGGCCCACAACCTTAAGGTATGTGTCAAAAGAAACCCTTAGGATCTGTGCTGAGATGAGGCAAATTTTAGGCTTCAGATGGTTAGCATCTACTGCAAAGCTTAGCATAAGTAGTGGGGTCTTAGTGGTGAGCTCCAGATGAGAATCTGGGTTTGAACACAATCTTAGGTACAGCACTACTGCCCTGGGATGAATTACAGGGGGCAAAATACAAGTGCTTACAAATGAAGAATAAGCTTTTGTTTTCATTGGCCAGAATAATGGTAGGAGTTCAGTGTAAACATGGTGAAAATGAAGACATGCATGCTTGATGTTGAAGGAGAGCTTAGTTTTAACTACTATATTAGAGAAATTGTTCCAGAACGCTACATCCTTCCAAAAATAATAACCCTGTCATGTCGGCAAAGTTGGTGTCAGCATGGGTTACCTGCTGTGTACAGAAAGTGCTGGTCATGTAAGTTAGATCTGCCTCAGGGCTAGTCTGACTTGCGCACCCGACCTTTCAAAAATATTTTTTGTTCATTAATCAATGTTCTTTGCTCCAGCTTGCCAGCTTCCCTTCTTTCCCCTCCTTCACTGTCCTCCTTTTTAGTTTGTCAACCTACCTCCCCCAATAACCTCCGTCTACATATTAGACAGTGGCTCCTAATAGCTCCAGCTGAATATTATTTGGCTTTCAGTAAGGCCAGACAGTCACATGAGTAATTTTTTTCCTTAAATTATGCTGGACAAAACACATATGAATGCTTTGGATTGGGATAAAATGCAATTGCTGTTTCAAATGGCTCTTTACAATTTTAGGAATAGCAACTAACAGCGTGATCTGAAGGGGACTTATTTTAGACCCAGCATTTCAAGGACATTTTCATATATTTAGTTTATGCAAGGGGACTTTAGACTTAGATGGGTTAATGTTGTCTGGTTTAGGTGAAGCAAAATCTATTTTGAAGCTTCACCTACATTATAACACAAACTGAATGTGAACTCAAGCTGAGATTCAAAAAAATGCAGTAGGTTAGCTCTGGCAGTAAAGAAGCTTTGTTCTTAAACTTTCAGTATACTCTTGCACTGCCTGATTTTTCTCAGGTCTGGAAAGAAAGTTGAGAAAGGAGAGGATAGGAAAGGAGATGAGACATTTACTGTGCCTCTAGTAAGGCAGTTACTGCGATTAGACTGTCCTTGGCAGCGCCTGCACAGATGTGACTGCATCATCTGTACACTAGACCGAGGATTTTGTTGGTATAATTTCCTTATTGGTGTCTCATAGTGGCTAAGATCCTACTATAGATAAGACCTAAATAGTCAGTAAACATTTTTTGTTCACAGTGTATTTAAAGCAGTGTCTTATTACTCCATAGGATCCATGTCCCAGTGTTAGCAAGTCCAGACTACTTTTTCAGCTTAATGATGACTTGAACAGCATAAATGAATTGTGGTGTGTGAAAGTTTAATTTTGCTCAGAAAAAGTGGTGTGGTTTTTTTTTTCAGTCAGCTTTTCTTAAGTTAGATCGGTAAACGTTGTAATTACAAAAATAAGAACAAATCTTCACTTTTCAGAGGTAAAATATTCATTGGTTTCAATGCAATAAAAATTGGATTGTGGCTAAAATGCTTCTCTTCTTTTAAAAAAAAAAAGTTTTCAGCTATAATTTCAATTATCAGGACCAAAATATCTTGTTGTACATCGCAAGTTTCACCTGCTAAGAGAAGGAATCTTTAAGGAAGATGTTCCTATTTCAAGTATTTGCAATAAATTATAAACATTTCTGGAACGCTTTTCCAGAAAAAATATTGCCTGTTAGGAAGTGCGTTTTTGTTCAGAAGGGGAAGTTCAGATAGGAAATTTTCAGCTATTGCGAAGAGAACTATAAGCCAATGAGACTGCCTGCAAGTGACATTTAAAAACCATTCTTTAAGCCGTCCAGTCACCTGGGATGTCAGTCCAGCATTGCTGAGGAGAAGTAGGGACAATCGAGTCAGCGCTGGGCTCCCCAAGCTGCTTTCTAACTCCGGTCCCGCTGCACCCGTTCGGCATCGGTCCTTATTCTGTGCCAGCCTTCCAAAATCAGCACTTCAGCAAAAAAAAAGTGAGCTCCAGAAGTATGTGAGCACTGGCGCTACACGTTTTCCCCAATGTACCTGGAACTCGGGATAGCACTAAATCAGTTCATATGCATATAAAGCCACAGTTGCTGACAGAACAGTTCACAGATCTGTAGATTTTTAAAGAGTATATCAGCCAGTTAATATTTATGTATCAGTGTGGCAAGGTACTAGCAATATTATAACAGTAGCTGGGTACCATTTTGTTTTACTTGAGGGAAATTCAATATGAATAAAACAGCAACTTTTCAAACATGACATTTAATCCACGCATGTAAATCATACCAGGAGATCTATTATTCATTATTAAAAGGGCACCATATTTTTATTACACTGAAAATGAAACACAAATGCTGTGAAAAATTTAGTGCCTTTTCCTGAAGTTTCAGGACACTTATCATGCAGTCATCTAGCAGGGGCTGACACTCATTTTAAAATATAGCTACAAAATTAATAAATTTGAACTCTCTTGCTTGGAAAAAGAGGATGTTCTATTTCATTGAATGAGGTGGATTTATTTTTTATTTAAGGCTTCCTAAATACTTAAGATGGCAAAGTACTTCAGTAATGTTCACATTTGGAGTTAGATATATAACGAATAAAGTTCATATCTTTGTTGTTATTAGTCATTTCCAGCATTTTCTTCCCTGAAGTGCATTTTGAAAACTACATATATCAGAAACTGATTAACATGACCTAAGGTATTAATTCTTAAAATATGATGAAACAAACAGTTTCAAGGACCTTATTTTCTGTATGTCAGCAGCTAAGGACTGTGATGCTTTTAGTAATTACAAACCCAAGGTATCATTAGGAAAAGTAGAGCACAAAGTTTTTTTCTTCCCCCCTTATTTTATTCTTGAGTGAAATGCTGGCACAGATGAAAAACATTTAGCTCTAGGATACTTTATAGGACATAACATAAGAGTTTGATACACTATGAAAAAAGATAGGAAGTAATAATGCTTGGCAATGCCAGAGGACTTTCAAAATGAGAGCCACTTAAATTTTCCCTGGATGCAATTATTTGTAGTTGGGATGATAAGGTTCTACGTGAACCTTTTGGTAAATGCAAGAACTAAGCTTAGGCAGACGCTTGTATTTATTTGAAGGCTGCAGGTTTGATGTTTTTTTCGCACAGCAAGAACCAATGCTTATTACTGTTTCTATTTTGTTTATCTGAGTTTGTTTGGGGTTTTGGTCTTCGACTGCTGTTTGCTAAATGTATTTTTGCAACAGCTCCTCAAAATGCATGTTTTCAGAACAATTCTGTTCCAGCTGTGTCACACCGCTGTGCCATCCTGGGGTCAGACCTCTGTGGCCTGCTGCGAGCAGCCCTCAGACTGGGTGCTGCTTACACCACAGGGCTAAGGGCCCCACGCTGCTCTGGCTGGCTGCTAGACCTTCAATAGTGCTCTTCTCCCCACGTGGCCGTGAGTCTTTCTCCTTGCTGTGGGCCAAGCAGACAATGTCATGGGGACCTCCTTTGGCCCAGTGACATGCTGGGCACTGATCTTGTTCCAGTCACGAGCTGCAGCCAGGTGATTTCTCTGGAGACCTTTGCTGCCTGTAGACGGACTTTCCCAACATGGAAAGCTCCATTTCCAGCACTGTGTGAAGACTTGAAGGGATTCATTATGTCTGGTGTGCTAATATTACAAAGCCATTGCATATTAGAATCTATTGCATCTACTGTATTTAACATTATGCAATTGATTTACATATGCAAAAGGTTACTACTTATCCCAGGTTTTGGTTTTGGTAATTAACTGGAGTTACATTTCAAATGGTATCTAGCCAACGTGCTCCGGTGGAGGAGTTCTTGAAAACACTCACTGGACTGTACCGTGCATGCTCCTTCAGCTTAGACCAAAGTATGCTGCCCAAAGACCTCAGAAATATGGCCTACATTATAATGTATCGCATCTAACTAGGGTAAGGTATGTGGTCTGCGTTGGAAAATCTAGCAGACGTGTGTTTAAAATCAGGTGTGTCTAGGGACAGGCTTTTATTTTGGACCACTCTATGGCCTATTCCCTACCTAATGGGAAACTGTATCTGTAAGAGAGCTTGATGTGAGCCATTGGGTAGAACAGTTGTACAAAAGTCATATGTTATGTGGGGCAGATCAGTGGGAAGGCAGAATGCAGCAGCCCCTGCCTGTATCCTTAGCTCCAAGTAAACTCCAAACAACAGAGGACACCAAGAGCAAAGTAAATGCCTGCCCCAACAGAAAATGCTGTGAGTGGAAAAATGGAGCAATTCCATGAATCACCAGAGCTGACAGCCTGGAACTGCGAACAGGGGCTTAAGCCGTGTTTTTGTCCATATCTACAAGTCGCGGGAGCCAGAAAAACATCCTCAGAAGACACTTTTTTTCCCTTAAAATACCTGTTTTTGAAGCGTTCCATGTTTTAAATAATAATCTGTGAACTCAGGGTGAGCAGGTTAGTTGCAAAGCTGTACTACAGAAATGGGAAGAGTATGCAACAAAATTAAAAAAAGTGATCCTGTTTAAACATGGAATTTTTAAGTAGAGCACACAAGGAAAAGGGGATTTGTTATCAGGATTCAGTCTTCCTGTTCCTTTGCTGGAGGGGTGTTAGCTGAGCCCCTGGAAAGAGAGCAGAGCCCGACAAGGTCCGGACCATCTGGGAAATACTGCAGGAGTGTGAACTCCACATTGGCACCGCTTCCCTGGTAAAGGGGACATTGCTGCGTCCTAAGCTAGACCAAAGCTTAAGGAGGAAGGGGTTGCTGTGCTATGCAAGGTGTGATGAGGAATCCAAAACATCAGGAAAGAGACCCAAGATGGAGCAGCTGGTGGAGCAGAAAGGAGAGGAGAGCTGCCTGCTCCAGCACGGGAGCCCAGGGCGCAGGCAGAGCGGTGCTGCTGTGTGACTCAGCCCTGCGTGCTGAACGAGCCACGTCTTCATGAGACTCCTTGGCTCCGAGTGGTTTCTGAGCAAAGTACGTGTCTTTTTGACACAAAAGAAATAAACTCCACTGTTTCATGTCGGTGGCCGACGTTATCCCAGGAAACTCATGCTCTGACCATGCTGGAATCAATCTCAGGAATAAATAAGTGAGATGGAAGTGGTAGGAGAAGGAACTGGGGTTCATGCCTTCCTCTTACAAAGACAATTTCTCCCCTTGCAAGATGAGGTCGGAATCTACCCAGGCCAGCAGTGTATCACCAGAAACGCTCGGGGAGGCTAGCGCTGGCTGTACCATACATTACTACTCCCTGCTGGTCAAAGAACAGAAAAGAATTAGGAGCAGATGTGCCAGGACAATTAGCAACAGATGCAGAGGCTAAAGCTCACAGAATGCAAACATTATTCCCCTGTATTTGGGAAGATAAAAGGCCAGATTCTGGCCCTCTGGTGTAAGGTACTCATGCAGCATGCGATGCTGCTGGAGTTAACTATGCCCTGAGTTATCTCTCCTAGCGGAAAGGGAGGTGGCGGGGAATAGTGCCTGCTCTGGTAGCATGGGAGAGGGCAGGAGGTGTTTCCAACAGGGCACATGGTGCGGCTCTGGGAAGGCGCTGGGATGCTTTGGCACAGTGTGTCAGGAGAAATCCTGCTCGCTGCCACCACTGCGGGACTGAGAGCAGTGAATAAATTGCCCGCTTACAGATTCTGCTGCCCTGTGCTCCGTGTGGCTCATCCACGATCCTGAGCTCATGGGCTGTGCTGCACCCACTTCTGGTCCATACTCCCCCACAATCAGGGAGGTTGGGATACTGGGTCACAGGAAATGTGGTGGCACTGCGTAAAGGTTTAAGGAGATCTGCAAGCTGCAGGGAGAAGAGTCAGGGAGTCGTTTGACATATGTCAGGCTTGAAAGGTCTGTTCTCTTTTTCAGAAAAGAGGAAAAAAAAATGAGGAAATGAACGATAGTGCACTGCATGGTCCTCCTGTGATTTGTGTGTTATTTTGTATTCAGATACCTGTTCAAAGACAGGCAGCGATTGAAAGCTGGGGAAGTAAGTTTCCAGCTACTCCAGGACATTCCGATGATAGATAGGACTTTTGGAAAACCCTAATAACATGATATTTTATTTTTACCTCAGTCTATGTTTCTATTCCCTCCCCTCTGGCCTTTCATAAATTTCAAAGTTATACAAACACTTCCCAAGAATGCCCTTCCCTCTGCCTGTATGTTGTCCTTGCACGTAAACAGGGAGGGCTCAAAATCCAGTTGTGAAAACTCCACTTTATTTTGGCAATAACAGCCTCATCTTCAGCACTATTCATTTTACATAGTGAAGTAATCTTTTATTTGTTAATGAAATAGTTTGATGGGAACTGCTTCCTATTTAAAGGGTTTTCTACCCCTGTTTTACACCAGTGAGGTTCATTTGCCACAGTATTCATAATCAAAAATGATGAGCTGTTAATTTATATGGTGTTTTGCCAGATTCTTCTATATAATAAGTAAACATTGAATTGCCTTTACATGTTCTAATTCACTTTAATCCATTTGAGTTGTACATGTTTAGTGGTCAAATTTTTGTGTTATGTGAATTAAGTAATGTAATATTTGTCCTTTTTCTTCTAAATTGAAAACATTTGAAGGTGCAGAGGAGAGAAGCAAAGGTTTATTTCTTTTCTGACAAGGTTAAAGCCCAAGAGTAAGTCAGACAAAAAACCCCCAAATCCTCACACTGGATCTGTTTATTGAAATATTCAAATAGAATTCATTCTCTCTCTAGAGTAAACGATTTCTTTGCTGAAATTATGGTGGCATATGGGGAAGTAAGATATATTACAATAAAACTGATATAAAACAGTTGAATTCAGAAATAGTGGCAAGAGATAATTTTAGTTCACTATGATTTAATTCAATTAAATGCAACACTGTTAACTGCAGACTAAGAAGAATTACTTGTGCCTGTGCAGGCACACACAAGCATTATTTATTCTCTGCTGTATCTCTCTTTGCAGAAGAAATTACACCAGTAAAAAGTGGGTGCTGGATGCTTTCATAGCACTGTAAAAGGCTATATACCTCACGGACCTCAGTGGAAATTTTACCTGAGCAAGGAGAAACCTTGACCTAAGGTGTTAGAGAGTAGACCCATTAAACCCCAGGAAGCTGTACTTACGTAGCATGCTCTCTTTGAGCATTAACCGTGTTGGTGCAGGCTTGTGGACTAACTTACCAAACAGTGCCTCAAAAGAGGTTGCAGCCAGCAGGGAAAATGCAACTGCTGATTTTTTTTTTTTCCTGTTCAGAAACAAAACAGTCCATCAAAACAAACTGGTCAGTTTAAGTGGCCTGTGCCTTGCCCATCCTAGGTACTGCCCCGAGTCTGTTATGAGAAAGAGTTTCCTCTCCTCCTCTAAACACCTGAGCTGTTCCCTCCCCTGTACCCGAGCACGACAGCCCAAACCCACAGAGGCATGCAGGGACTCAATTGGAGCTACATGCCTAAATACCTTTGTGCATCTATGCCTGTGGGTTGTGCTGACCGTGCCCCAGATCCCTGCTCTCAGGCTCACCGCCTGGGAGGAGGCTAATGAAGGGCAGGTGGAACAACGCCGAGCTCCCTCCCAGGGCTGTCTGACCCCGTGGCTGCGGGACGGCGGGCTGTGACGGAGATGCGCGTTCACGGTGGTGATGGGAATAGGTTTAGCATGGGGCTGTTGAGGGGACCTGCCTCCTTTTTGAAACTCTTCTGCTTCAGCCTGGCTGTCCCTTCCTAAACAGCAGTTCACCTGTATAAATCGTGCTCCCAGCGGACATCAGGATGGAAATTAAAGCCCATGGGCACCTGTGTGAATATTTGGCACACCGGCATAGAGTAACAGGCAGTGACTTGGCCAGGAGTTTTGTATGGATTTAACAGAAAGAGATTTCTTACTTGGCAGGTATGTTTTATTTGACCGTGTACGCTGAGATGTGTGACACTGTCCTACCTGGGTCAGACACCCAGTGTTCATGCATGAGGGACCCCCAGAATGAATCTTACAGCCTCAGGCTTTGTAGCACACAGGTGTGTGACAAAATCCTTATTTTCCTTATTATATGTTTTGTCATTATGTGTTCAGATCATAGCATGGCTTAAACATCTAACTCCTGTAACTGTAAGCAAAGGGGTGCTTCCAGTCCCAAAGAGTGAGCTTGCAATCTAGGTCCAGGATGGGAGCTTATAGCAAATGAAGAATAACTGTGTGCAGGAAACAAAAAAATGAATTTTTTATAGTCACAATTACCCTTACACCAACTGCTTGACCACTGTCTGTTTGTAGGCAGGCTGGTAGAAGAGAGCGTGCTGTTGAGTTATGCTAAAGAAGAGAGTAAGTCTGGGAAACAAGGGAGAAACTGAAAGGGATGTTGTGATACGACAGTGATTTCAGCTGCTTATGCTTTGGGATTGTTCAATAACGCAGGTAATTGTCTTTGATCATAGCCTTGTAACCACCACCTTTAATTTGTAGCACAGAGGTTACTATCTAGCACCCAGCTAGCCAAATGAAATGTATGGCTTGATTAAGGATCTCTTTTGTCAGTAATTTGTGCCTAATGTTTTTAGCTTTCCCACGGGCTGTTATAGAAAATGGTAAATCTGGTTTAAATGAAACCTGATACTGTTAATGGTTTAATAGCAGCTGCCACAGGGTTATGGCATTTTTCAACAGATGCTTCTGTTTCATTTTAAGCCTACACTAAGTCTTTGAATATATTTACATAATTAATATAAAGTACACCTACATAATAATGACAATATTTATAGTTTTAAAAGATTTCCTTAAATGACTTCCTCTCTCTTGCTGTTATCTAATCACAATATATAACTTGAAACAGGAAGGCATATTATTAAAATAATAATTTATACTCACCTCTTAAAAAAATTGTAGAATGCAGCACAACTATGAACATGTATCATCTCCTAAGATAGCAGTTATTGGTATGGGTAAATCCCTTAGCTGCTTCAGAAAAAGAGAGGAAAAGCTTGGCTGTGCCTGAGTTGTGTTTATTATCTTGCCTACTGTTCAATCAGGAGTATAAAAAAGTGATGCTTGTATTTAAAAATATCAGTCAAGAAAGAGCTGCATTGAGGTGTGTACTTATGTGCAGTAATGTTTGAGGCAGTAAATATTTGTGGCTGGTTATCAGCTGCAGAATGTCATCTGATTGAGGAAATCCCTGCTAATTTAAGAATACTTTGGCATTTTAGGCTTTTAATAGTGGGTGATCAGTTTGGATGGATGTCTTCTATTTGGAGGTCTTATTCTGAATTTCAAAAAGTACTGAGGGTGTATCCCGCAGGACACTCAGAGTCAGAGGATACCCTTGGCCTTCTACAAGTACATGCCAATTCACAGGGAGGAGAGAAGGAGAAAAGGCTCCTCTTTCTCTGTCTTGGCTGGAAGGCAAGATAAGGTTAAGCAGGAGTCCGTGCAAGGCAAATGTACCAATGCATTTGGTGCTGTGAACTTTGAGGACTGAAATGGGAACAATAAAAGGTGGAAAACATTCAAATAACAGAACAACGTCTCTGTTAAAGAAGCATCCAAGATAGTTTGTTTAAGAGATTAGGCAGTCCCAGTTCTCTATAATCCGGGAGAATGTGTAAGAGCAGTGGTGAAGCAGATATTTTGCTGTGTGAGAGGTGTAGCTGATGTATTTGCTCCCCTTGTCCCCAGGTGACTACCCTTCAGAGCTGTTAGCCAAGGCATGATGGTAGTCACCTTCCATGTTCTAGTTTTTGTATGATTTTTGTTTTATTTGCCCTTTTGAATGTATTAGAGCCGTTCAACAGGACCTGGGTCAACCCCCACATTAATTAAAGAACAGTTAAAATTGTGGGATAGGACCAGATTTCTTTGTCTTTGTCTTTGCCCTGCTTCCTTCTTTACCCTCTTCTCCATGACCTTGCATCGCTTCATGCAGCAAACCTTACAGAGGGATTTACATAAATTCATTACTTCAGGGTGTTTCTTCACCCCTGATTTTCAAGTCTTTGCCATGGGAACACAATTGCTCCAGGGCCCTAAGGCACTGGCACACTTTTCCGCAGCTCCAAGCTGCTCAGAAGAATATGTCTAGCTATCTTATGAAAAGTGTAAACAGTATTTGCCAGTCTTTGGTATGCTGAGAGTTCACATACTTTACAAGAAGTGTTTCCCTGCGTTAATTTGAAGGAGGAAGGCTATTGTGTACCAATATCATTCCCAGAAACTGGGTGGAGAAGAGTTTATGACTCAGTGAGGAGCAAGCCTGCAAGTGTTCTCACTGGGTATTTGGATGAACTCTCCAAAGTTGCTGTAAGAAGAACTCAGCTGTGAATCTCAGTAAGCCCTCACAGGGACACCTCAGATTCCCGAGCTGGTTTGTTACTCTGTCTTAAAGTTTTCTAGTGGCAGTGTTTTTCCACCACTGGTAAATAAAGACAAAAAATGAACACTTTCAGAATGCCAAGGGAAAAAAAGGCATTGCAAAATTAGCATGAAAAAAAAGAACAGCATTTTCTGTTGGAGTGGAAAATTGTCCAAATGCATGATTTGGTGGAAAGAGAAGAGTTATTATTTGTTTTAGCATGCAAAATTAGTTCAAAGGTACAAAGTTGGTAGAGCTTTATATGATAAAAGCAAGCTAGTTCCCTTGTGATGTTTTTATAACTAATAAATCTCTTTTCCTCCTTTTCTAGGTTCTACCACCTAGAAAAGCTGTGAGGCCAGGCATGGTCCTCCTCTTTGAACTCTTCCTTCTTCGTGGGACCCATACTTGGATTGATCGAGAAGTGGGATGGGGAGCTTTTCCCTTGTGTGACAACAATTTTAATGCTTTGGAGGGAAAGTTTAAATGTCCCTTCCTCAGAGGCCATTACGATGCCAAAGTTGACCGATTCAAAAAAATTGAAAATTTTATTTCTCAAGATTTGGATCATTGGTTATGCAATCTATACTTTCAGGTTTGTATTTAAAAAAATTAGGCCTGTTGGTTTAGTCACTCTTCCTCAGAACAGATTCCACTTTCCTTCTATCAGCCTTAAAATCAATACCGTCTTTCCAAAAAACAGTTTATCAACCTACCCAGTAGGTATATAAAGAAAACGAAAATCACATGCATCTCCAACTTTTACGTGAAATTAGTGGGATTTTTACAGCCAAATTTTAGGATTATTTCAAATATCAAAATATTGTTTGGGGTGCTGAGTAGTTGGATCAAAAAATTGGATCAAAGGTTGAAATTCTGAGTTTGAGCCTGCCACCAGTACATGTTAATTTCCTCCACAGTTTTAGTGAATCTCAGAGGTGCTTTCATATGACTACAAAATAAAATATCTTGTTTATGATATTGTTGCATTCGTATGTCTGGGACCCCCAGCTAGTGAGCAGGGCTCTGTTGTGGTAGGAACCTTACTTTTGAATAGTTTTTGGACATAATTCAGATGTGACATTTTTTGTATGTGTCTGTTGAAAATGGGCCTAAATTAAGAACTCCTCTTCAGTGGAAGCTTTGTTGCAAATTAAGCGTGTTGCTGTAACTGAGATACATTCCCTTATTCAGAATCTTAACAAGACCTCAGACTTATACCTCCTTTATAGTCATGCCTGGCTCAGGAAAAAACACTTACTAAAAGAGATGAATTCTGAAAGCATCTTAATTTTAACATGTGAGTTTGCTTAATGGAAAGTGTGGTTATTCATTTTCTTGCAGTGATGGTTTTCAGACAATTTTCTTTTTTGGGTCTACCAAGAGTAAAAGAAAGTGAAAATAACTTCAGAATCATGTAGAGATATAAGAATTTATACCAAAAATATACCTAATATGTACTAGGAAAGAGAATGTCAGAAACAATGTTAGTAGAGCTCTAGTAAAAAAATAAAAAAAGAGTCAAAATTGGTTGGAATGGGGGGGTAGAGGGGAAGACCCCAAAGCTGCAAAATTAGTCTTTCAACTCAGTGTATAAACTTGGATGATTTAATGATCCAGGGAATCTATCTTTTCCCAGATTATTCTGAATTTGGATTGGAGTCACCTCCATTTACTGGGATGTCTGCTTTAGTCTGTAAGCATGGGGAAGATGTACATGGGAAACTGATATGAGAGAAAACCAGTAAATGGAGTACAGAGAAATAAGAACTTCCTAAAATCCTCATAGTAACATCTTAGACTTCTAGGGTTCACAAATAGTGTACAAACTAGTATGTTCTGGCTTTGTGGAATGCTGAACTGCTTGTGTTCATGTGTTGTTTTTTTTTTCTTAATAGATAATTAAACTACCACAGGATTCAGATAAGCAAAATAAGTGTGATATGCAACTTCATCTCCCACCTGAACTTCTCACGTATTCAAGCATTGCTGAGAAGAATGGTGTCTCAGAGAAGGTTGAACAGTCTGGACCACAAGGTGATGGATTCAAACTTTCATGTTTATATTCAGGCTTTCCTTGGAGCAACACATATTTTCATTTCAATGTTGGCTAGTCATTATTGTTCTTGTTAAGCTAGATTTTCATCATTCAGATATTGGTCCAACATGTGTTACAGCAGGAATACTGTGATTCTTTTTATTAATATTGCTTAACTTTGTTTTCAGTTGTGAGCAATTTAAACAAGGCTCATTGCTGAGGATGAAACTTTCCATGCTGGCATCTGCTTGAGGCTGAATAATGCTTGGAAAGTCGCAGCAATAACAGTTCAGCTGCTTATGACACCAAGCTTACAGGAAGAAATAAAAAAGAAAAGATACTTTTTTGTCTGATTATTTCTGGAAGAACCCTAGCACCTCCCTGGGCTAGAACAGGGACTTCAAATTTGGCAGGGAGATAGTTCTGGCATTGGAGGCATGCCTTATGCTGCTCCTATGAAATTCCATTAAGATTCAATCAAGTGGTCACCCATTGGAAAGATAAATTATTATTTGCTTATGTGCAGCAGACCTCCCCAGAAGCTTTCTTAAAAAATTGCTGAATGTTACTTTTAGACTGAGCATCCTCCCTGGCCTCTGTGAGTCTCCTGATGTAGCTACATTGAAGACATAATTGACCATATTGCAGTGGACTCAGAAATTGCTCCTCTTCTGTTAGAAATCCAGGAATGAGAATAATGGCAGGACACTGCCATTGGTTTTTCTTTTTCAGCATGTGGGATCTGACTGCCATGGACAAAAATAATTCTTTTTTGCAGACTTTCCTGTATCCCCTCTTGTTTAATGAACTGAAGGATGCAGCCAACGTGCAGGTTGTAGTGTCTGTGTGAATATTATGTGCAGATCTGAAACAGAGATTTAGTTCTTCAGGACAGAGGTTCCTCGAGTATTTGAGAACAGCAACAGTGATGCACAGTAAAAGACATGGGAGGAGAAATAGGAGGATATTGGAAGGAAAGAAAGAGAGCAGATAAGCAATAATCATTTAGTGTGGCGAATGGACAGCTCAGGTTGGAAGTATAACATGGAAAGAGGCCAGTAGAAGTATTTTTCAGACAGTGAGTGATGGCTTAGGAGATAAAGAAAATGAGGTTTGCCCTGTGACACTTTTAGGCTAAGCAGCAACTGCCCTGTGATCAAAAGGCTCTTGTATAACCACCCTGACACCAGCAGCACAGAGGTGTAAACATACGTACTCAGGAGTAAGGTCCTTTTTGTTGCCATCTATCTTCTACAGATCTGCTAAGGTGCTTCTAGATGAAGCACAAAACCATGAATAGCAGATCCAAAAGGTGGAGTTTCAGCCAATTTTTCTCAACAGTGAAGAGTTATGGACAAGCTCTTAATGAATCAAACTCGTCCTTACCATTGTTTGGTCCTACCATCAGTCTTCACATGCACACTGAGACACGCATACACATAAAGGCTGCAACTAAATAGGTCACACTTCTGGAAACACATGAAAAAACTCATGATACTCAGTCTGAGAAGTCCAGAAAGATGTATTTATAAGAACTGAGAAAAAGCATTAGTGTACGTCCTATTTTGCGTGCAGACCTCTGAAATATGTTGATAAACTGATCATGGAAGATCTGCAATTACCATGCTAAACAGATTTGCACTAACAAAATTTCAAGAAGTAATTTTTGATATTGTTTATATTTATTTATTTTTCTTGGAGCCTTCTTTAAAGATATTATTAGCTGCTAATATCCCCCATGGGTTTGTTTTTTAATGTATCTATGCAGTGCTACAGTATGCTGTTTCTGCTGGTGATATGTTGCTAAGAGATTTAATAATGGGTAAACAAACACAACATGTGGTAATCCATTTCAAATTAAAAGTTTATTAAACGCTAGCTTGATGACTTTCTGGCTATTTACAATTAAAGGAGCAAACCTTAGGGAACTGGAGATCACGTGGTGAAAATCACGACTTCAACATTTCCAACAGAAAAATGTGTTTATGATCTGTGGCAAGCTGTCGCACATTGATATGCTCTATAAATACTGTATTATATCTGTTAAACCACCAAAAGCAGGGAGAAGAAAAGCTCTGTTAAAGTGACATTGAGGTTGAGACACAAACCAGAGAAAGCAAGAATAGTTTAAATGAAGACTGGTACTCTGTAACTCACTCTACTGCAGTAGTCTAAATAGTGAGTGATCTTACATATCGATACCATATGTGGTGCTGCAACATATAAGCAAAATAGAGCAGGTTAGGAGATGGTGTTTTAACCTTCACTTCAAATTTGCCTTGGTTTTAGAAGTTTAAGACAGAACCTTCATATTATTCCCATTAACTCCAGCCTACATTATTCTTTTAAACTACAGCTCTGTGTTGGGCTAGGTATGGCTCTTCCCTGCTGCACAGGATCTCCCTTCCAGAGTACAATGCAGGGGAATGCAACATAATACCTCCCATTCTACCTGTTTTGTAGGTCACAGACGCACATTATCAGATCTAGTGTGTCTCTTACTCCAAACCATATCTTCTCTCCATTCTTTTGAAGTGGTATTCTGTGAGAGGTTCATGGAAGAAGACAGCTTCTGCTTTCATGGCCACCACTCTCTGCTTTTTTTAAGAAAAGCCTCTGTTGTTGATCTGTTGCCCCATTAAGGGATCAACAGTCCCTGTCAATAAGTAAATGACAATTTCTACATGGAATTCATTACCCATTGTTGCGTGGAAGGTGGTAACAACTCTAACAGAAGTAGCATAGGTAGGAAAATTTGATGCAACTACCAGAAACATTGCCTTGATAAGCTTAGATCTAGGTAACCCAGTCTTCTAAATGCATGTAAACTTCAGAAATGTGAATCTCCTTATAAATATACAAATTCTTCAAGAAAGCACTTTTTCTGTCTGTGAAATCCACAGCAAGATTCCCTTTGACTTTAGTGTCCATAGAAGAGGGGATTCACATGTGCAAAATGTCAGTGTAATTCAGTCTCTTTTGAAAGTGGCAGCTCTTTCATCCTCAGAAAAGTAGCTGGACAGCACTCATATATTTGTTCTCCAGTTCAAACGCTTTTAGGTCAGACTCAGTCTCATTTGTGAAGTGTTACTCTGCACTCATTCGGAACATTCTTCCGAATGCTTGTTATGTCTGTACTGTTCCTCTGACTTTACATGCCAATGCCTGTTTGTGCCCTTCAGAAATGGTGATCAAATAAAATAGACAAGAAGAAAACTGGGGTGATTTTACCCTCTGTAGTTTGTAGAACCAAAGGAAAACCTTTTTCATTCTAGTGACTTACTCACACCTCTGTAATATTGGTCAGTTTGAAGTCCTGAAGTTATGGTCAGTACTATTCTAGCATATAATGATGTGCACTCAGGACCTAAAAAGGGTGCTTACAAGGGAGAAGGTGGAAGAGTGGCTGAGGAAGATTAAGATACTGAAAGAATGATTTATTTTAGTGCCATGTTGCGTGCAGTTTTTGGTCAAATTACAGCAGAAATCACTACCTGTACCTAACTAGTCATGACCAATTGTACATCTTTTTAAGCAGAAGTTAGCCCAAGCACTACAGTGTGAAATGAAGACAGGAGTTTTGCTTAGCCTGGCTGTGTTGGAGGAGAGGTGTTATCTGCCAAGATCTTCAAGGAAAGTGTTCGAAGATAGCCAGGCTAGTTTGGTCGCAGCAGCAGGATGATCTTGCTATAGTAGAGCTGTGACACAGGCTATGTACAGTGTTGTGTCAGCACAACTACACTGCTCCCAGTATCTGGGCTAGCAAAGATGTTTGTTGCTACTGCTTTGCTGGGTAAATTTGGCACGTAGAAAGATTCCCACTACCTCAGCTGTCTTTGGACTAAACACCTACATGCAGATTTTCTATTTGTCTGTAACATTTTCTTTCCAGAAAGTCTGCTTGTCCTGCATTCCCCCACCTCTACTGTACTTTGGGACCATAAAGAAAAAAGCAACTCATTTGTTTGAGAATGGTTTTAAGGACACTTATTTTCTTCCAATGAACAAAGAGCAGATTTTTTTTCCCAAACTTTATTTTTCCCCTCCCCGCTACAAGGTTTGCTGTTGAACAGCAGCACACGTGGCTCATGTGCCCCATGCATCAACCAGAAGAAAAATTAGAGTGGCTGACATTTTTTTCAGATTCCAACTATAAGCTTATAACGTAAATAAATGTTATACAGAAGGATCATTTTCAGGTATACAACTTACCTGGTTACTGTACAATTTAGAGCATTTTTCGCTCTGTCTTCCTTCTGTCAGCCTGCCTGGCTGTTAAAAATAAGGTTGCTTTGTACCACCTGGCTTTGGCAGTCCTTGAAACTCGCCGGAGTTGTAAAGCTTTAAACAGTTGCGCAGGTCTTTAATTGTAAATTAGTTTTGACAAGACTGCTAGGCAAAGGCCTGGCCCATCCCGTCGTGATGCTAGCCGACAACCCCTTACTGCTCCAGGAGCAAGGAAACATGTGGAAGGAATTGTTCTTTTACATTTCACAGCTTGTCATTTCCTCTGCAGGGCGACCTCTGACCTCCCCAAAAGATCCTGACACCCATAAGGGAAGTATTCCCACTGTTGTAAAGGAAGTGGAAAAGCAGTTTAATGCCGTGAAAGGAGGAGAAGCGTGTGTGTCAGAAGAAGCTGGGAGGAAAAGAGAAGAGCTTAAAATGCTTCCAGCAGGTTAGGACTTTTATTGCGTTATTTGATTTACTGAAAGTTTGCAAATGGATCTGCTTGGCATGTGTGTAAATACCCTCATCTCCCTTCCCCCTCGCTCTGCGATATCATCTAATCATTATTTCACTAGGCAAAGGAAGCGATGGAAGAGTTTAAATCAATTGTGAGGGATCAAAAGCAGCTTAGGCGAAAAAGGTACAGAAACGGTGGGCTCCTCTGTCTAAAAAGTATTAGTAGGCCAAATGTGTTAGTAATTACAAGGTGTGTGTGGAGTGCATTGACAACATTAGATTACGGCTGGTGTTTCTGTGACATTTTTACATCCTTTCATTTTATTTGGTCATTTATATCCATGGATCACAACATGTTGCTGTTAGGTGCTTGGGAAGTATTCTTTCTTCCTGCAGCATGTTAATAGCAATATCCTTTGTTAATTGTGCTGAGCTAAATTACGCAAGAGTGCCTGTCTGTATTAACATCAGGTAGCATTTGCTTCTGGGATGTGGGGTTTCTTTTGAAGGCAAAGCCTTGCAATTTGCATTTTTTTTTTTTTTTTTTGTTGTGTTTTTTTTTTGTTTTGTTTTGTTTTTTAAATCCCAGGTAAAACATACATGTCTGAGAACTGAGTAGCACAACCCCTAGATCTTCTTCGAAGCTCAGATACCACCATGATGGCCAGAGGCAGATTTACCACAGGACAGGGATCAGATGGTACCGAGGTTATAGACAGCCATACCTACTTAATAATCTGGGTAGTGAACTGTGCTCTCTGTCCCATGATAGGAAAATAATTTCTGTGCAGGCACAGAAATCGCTGCTGCCCACGCTCCCCTTTGTGCTCGCACCTGTGCACGTGCCCCGGGTGCCAGCCAGCCCTCCTCGTGACGGTGCAGATGGTTAGGATAAATAGGGAGATTGAGTAGCTGAGGTAGCAGAGAGGGCATCGGGAGCTGACCCGAGATCTACAGTCATTCCCAGCACACGTGACTCTCCCACCCACCACAAACAAGGCGAGGGTCAGCTTTCATTTTTGGGAAAGGACGATTCTCATGCCCTTGGTGTGCAGAGAGAGCTGAAAGAGCAAGTGAAAATAAATTAATCCCTCCTTTTGAAGGGAAAGAGTGACTCTCTGTAACAGGAGACTATAATAAGTCATGTTTAGACATTGAACTGGAAAATATTAGGTAAGAGATAGCTACCTGAGATCTGATAGCTACTTCTTATCTCTGTAAACATAGTTTGTAGTCGTCTTCAAGTCTGTGGGCTCCCTGAAATTGTGCAGTAGAGTTTTGGATGCTGATTTGAAGCCAACTGACATGTCAGCTTTCCTTTTACAGCAACCCATGAAATGTAGTTCAAAAAATACTTCTTTGGAGCTCTCCTTCCCTGTTGACTGCCCAAGAAGGCTAGGACTACGCATCTATTATAGGTATATTAGTTGAATATCTCATGTTAAGTGGGGACAAATAGAGGTAGGAGGTAGTATGGTATTGCTTAGTCAGGATTCATAAACACTGAGTATAGATGTTGACCATCACAGATGCATAAGAAGTAGAATACAGAGCTGATGTCAATTTTTGTTAAATGGTGTTTGTGACAAAAGTTTAAGCATGTTACAGAAAAAAGTAATAAAATTTTCCGATCTTTCAAGGGTTCTCAATACACCTCCTAACAAGACCAAAACTTCATTAACATGTCTTTTCTAGATGTTTGTCCTTCCAAGAATGTAATCACAGCCCTAGCTTAGAAATTTTTTTCCAACTTTTATGTTAGTGTAATCTACTTTGAAGTTCATTTATTTCATTTGTCCAATGTTAGTTGTGCAAAGCAGCTTAGAATACTCATAGTATTTAAAACAGAGTAACCTGCATGAACAAAAGTTGTTTTAAATAACATTTAATGGTATTTGACGTTTGCTTTTGGCTGCTTTTTAAATTTTTTTCTGATTTCTTTTCCTTGCCAATGTTTGGATGTTTCCACCTTTAGAACATATGTCTCAAACCCCAATTATTAGTTGTGCAGGTAGACAGCTATTCCTTCTTCCCTCTTCCCCCTACCCCCAACACTAATGCTTATCTAGGTCTAAAACTACCATGTTGAATTTTTATTCAAATTAGTTATGTGGAGTTTGGCTGAGATCCAATGCCAAACAAAGCATTTTAGAGCCCACATTTTCAATTCAAGAGGGTCTCTTACAAATACCCTGAAACAGTGCAGTTACAGAAGTGGCCTGATTTTGAAAGGTACTGAAGTACTACAACTTTTATCAAAGCAAGGTGAGATTCAAAGGGCATTGGTTTGCATCATCAGAGGATCTGACTCAGTATACTCTAAGAGATAATACTATAATCTACCAAGGATACTATAATCTACTGAGGATTTTAAAAAAAGATCTTGTATAATAGGGAATCTACCTGAACTACAAGCAGATCTGCAAAAGCATCTGTGGATTTGAATTAGGTGAAAAACATTTTTGCTTATCATTATTTGTGAGACAAGAGAAGTTTTTCTTGATGAGCTCAATTTCTGGTACTTGTTAAATCTATTACATGTTAATTTAATGCAAAACTTTGGTTTCAAAAGGCACATCACTAAAGCACAGATTTTCTGTGGTGGAGCACTGTCAGTAATGTAACCAGTAAACTCAATATCTGCACTCAGAACTAGGGAGGAAAAAAAACTTCATTTTGAAATCCCCAGGTAATTTGTGCAGAACCACATATAAACTAGAATTTATACTGTAACTGATGTTTAATTTGGAGCTTCAACAGTGCCTGCATTTTCCTCCCCACCAACTCTCATCCCAGCAGGCAGCTGCTCTCCAGCCTTCCTCTCATATGAAGCCTGATTTCTTTTTTCAAAGCCCCCAGTTATGCACGTACCACAGTAAAAACCCTGGAAACACGTAAAATATTTCTCATAAATATTGTTGGTCAGCCTGTTACATGCAGCTTGCATTCTGCCCATTTTGGGGGTTTGACACCACTTCTGTTGTTCCGTCAACCCTCTGGTCTATCACCTTTCTATGGCACACCCAGGACAAATTTTTAGTTCCTGATTTTCAAATCTAGCAGCTCAGAAGGCTTCTTTCACTCAATGTCTGTCTTCTAAAATAAACTGATTATTGAAAATTGAATATTAAATATTGATCATATTTAAGATCTTCAATTCAAACCCCTCTCTGCGTCTGTGGAAAAACGTTAGGAAGTGAATTGTGTCCTTTCATGGCATCAAAACCCACTTCTGTCTGAACAAAGCTTCAGAATAACACCTAAGCAAAGATGGCATCAGGCTAACCAAGGAGTTAGTACACTAGCAGATAACACTCAGAAATTTAATCAGCACATGTTAAGATGTCCCCTCCATGTCAAAATACCAAACACAGAGACAGTTTCATTCTAATATTATCATTACCTTTGGAGAGAAAGTTTTTCATTTGTTAAAATATGCTTGTGTAGGTGAGAAACAGTTTTGTTGAGACAATTACACTTAGGCTCACAGTCACTTCTGAAACAATTTCATGAAAACCGGTGAGCCTTCCTTGCAATATTTCTCATTATACAGCAACAAGGTTCTTCTCCTTCAGACATGCTGTTTGCTTCTACATAACAGTCATATGCAGATGCAAAAACAATTACCTAAACCAAAAAAACCAAAGCTATTCTTATTGGTAGTTGCTCATGGGTGCCACTTTAAAGGGAACAAAGTGATGTTTTAAGATGAATATTGCTTGCCCTTCATTTTTTCTACAGGTAGAGCCTCAGAGGCGGAGCCTCAGACAGCTGAACTTTCTCTGCTGGCCTTTTCCTCCTCTGAGCAGGACTGTATAAAGGATTGGGTTGATTCTTGCAGATAGGATCAAATTCAGCTCCCGCTTACAGTCATGCAATCCACGTAATCCAAACTCTCCTCTCTTCCGACTTTTACCATGCTGTTTGATTTCCCACAGGCCAGGGTATTACTGGGGAGGGAGTCCAGATAGGATTTTCATGTTATTTTCTGTTTCTCTGCTGTAATTTAACGAAGCTGGTGATTTCTTTATCATCTGCTGCCCCACTCCTGGATGGCACCACTCTAAAATCCTTTCCTCTTGACTGAAAGAGAGGTTGCAGCCATCAGAAGTGAGTGCACTTCATCCTTTTCTACCTGGCCTCCATATAAGTCTGAAGTATTTCCCACCAAACCAAGTGTAAAGTAATTTCCTACCTGTGCTGTTTCTTTTTGTCCATATTTAAAAAAAAAACTTTAAAAATTTCTCTTTCCCCCCCCCCCCGAATACATCAAAATTTCACAGTATCAGCTCTATACGCAGCCTCTGAAAGTTTGACATCACAGAGAATCTGTTTGCCACCCCTCTCTAATCCCAGTTCAAAAAGGGTGTATCTACATTAGCGTTTAGGTTTTTAGGGCACTTTTGAAGCGAATTCCCTGCCCCAGCTGCTGCTCTCTGGTTCACATTGCAGAGTGATCTCGGAGGACAAGCACTGGACTCCCTTAGGGTGAAGCTAAGCAACAGGATCTGCTTTAGGTGTGTGTATCGGGCATTAATGGGCCATCAGTTCCCACGACCAGACTAGAGCTAGTCTGAGATAAACTCTTCAACACACACTGGGGTCCCCAGTGTTTAGTGGTGTCCTGTGAATCTCTGGTTTCATTCTACAGATCCACTCTGATTGCACCACAGTACTTGTTACAGAAGACATAACCAAAGAGGATAACTTCCAGACTGAATATAGTCTGGAATAGAGGATAAAAAAGGTTACGTTATACTCTACAAGGGTTAAGAAGCAGTAAAGACACTCTCCATTATTAAGGGTCATGTTACTACTCTCAGCTATTGACCCAAGAAGGCTGATGTTGAGAAAGATAAAGGAGTAGCACTAACTAGTTTCCAACCTCTTTCCATCCTGTTTTAAAAACGTAGGTCCCAGCTGAACTCAGGGACTTGGTACAGGTGACACTTTCTTTGTATCCCATATAGTGCAAGTGTGAGCTGGGTAGCATCTAAACTTTTTTTGTTGGGACTTAATATCACGAAGAAATAAGACTGCTCCCAGCATCACCAAGGTCTGAAAACAAACTTCATCCCACCATACTTTCCCAAATCCAGGCATTACTGTTATCATGCCCATTCCACAATGGTGGGAAAAATGCTACCCATTTTTTCCTATTTCTCTTATACAAATGTACAGCATTAAAACTATTCTGCTGGACTTCTTATTAATACCTGATCACAGATTTATAGCATTGGATTAAGAATTTTATTGTTTTTTCCAGGCCCTGGTGTAATCACATTTTCCTGCTCTTATGCATATGTTTGTTGACTTCCAAATAAACCTATTAACAGGGAGTTTACACCTGCCATTGTACTTTTATCATAGCTGTGATACCTGTCTTTGATCAGTCTTACTTGGTGCTATTTTCTCCTCTTCAAATTGTTCATTTTTATCATGAATGGTATTATGTTTCCCTGTCAGGGAACAAAATGTATTTTGAGTCAATTTACTAAAATAGTCACTGCTAAGTGCTATATCTGGACAAAGTTGACACCTTTGACATTTTCTAAAATGGCAAAAATAACTGTATTTAAGGTATGATTTATGGGTACTGTATGTCAAAGGAATTTCTATGTTATTACAGTTTCTGATACAGCCATCCCAACTCCTTCAATGAACAGATTGTGGATAATGCAGCTAATTAACGCTTTATTAGTTTTCTGTGGTCAATTATAACAAGTTATAAAAAAAAAATGCAATTTATTAATAAAGAACTGTGTGATTCTTGTTTCTTTCTCATAACTGCTTTGTTTTGTGCATGTGGAAGAAACAATTTCTACATAGCTCAGTTTTATAAGACACATTTCCCCCCACTAACTAAGAGCAACTCCTATGATTAAAAAGTAGACTGGAGTCTTTAAATGCCTTTCTGATTGCTGGCCTCTATTAAAAACTTCTTAAAATAATAGATAGGTTTAATTCCTCAAGCCAAAGAAAAATTATATCATCTTAAGTATTTTCCATATTTATTATATTGATGAGACTTGGCTGCAGAGAAAAAAAAGGAAGCAAAATCTCTTGTATTGCAAGTTTTAAATGTACCAGGCTAAGGTTTACTTAATTAGAACCTCCAGGCAATAAAGGAGCCCTTTTTTAAATTCTGTGAATCTTAATATGCTAAATAATGCAAAGCTTCAACTCTTCAAGCATGAGACACACATCTGGCAGCTTAACATTTAAATTACAGAAAAAAACCCACTTCAGTAGTAATTTTCATGAAGAAAAGAATGGGAAATGTATTACAACTAAATTTAATTTCTTTTTAGATTTTTCATCCTGTCTAATTGCAAGCATTTGCCATCTTCTCCTTTATTTATTTATTTTCATACAGATTTTTTCTGTACTTTTTATTGATCTTTAATTTGAGCAGCTTCTTACTGTTACAGCCATTGAAAAATTACATTGTGTTTTTACTTAGCAAAAATTGTTCAGAGAAATCTATGAGGAATTAAAGTAATGAGCTCACCGGTCTAGAAAGAAAAGAGCGTTCAGAGCCTTACAAATAAAATATAAAAAGAGCATGTCATGATTAAATAAAAAACTTGAGTTCCCTCTCCCTCCCATTTCTTAAATGTAGGATATTATTGTTTTCTTTATTCTTTTTACTGTGCCTTTTTCTTGGCCAAGGTAATTACTGCTTTATTCATTTGTCTCCAAAAACATTGTCAAAGTCTTCATTATTTCTGCAAAGCTATTTGGAAACCCATTTCAGTGAGCCAAAATTAAAAAAAAAAAAAAAAGAACAACAAAGAAAACCACAGTAACCGTCTTCACAAAGGTATGTTTGTATTTTAATATGTGTTTATGGGTTCATACATGTATCACATATATGGAATATGTGAGGACAATTTGAACTGTTTATACTGCATGTGTGCACACACATGGCATACCCAGCAGCTGTATTTTATGCAGTTTCACTGGTTTCAGTAGACCTCTTCTTTCGTGCCAGATGATGTAAATACCTGTAAATACCTCATCCGCTATGAATGCTCAACACATATACACCTATATGTGTGTATATATAGAGAGAAAGTAAGAAATAGAAAGATATCTGTAGGTATATACACAAACTCACAGGCTCAAAGCTGTGACATTGTATATGTGCATGTTGTATAACTACAACTGTAACACCTAAGAGCAGATCCTGCCTGTACTGTGATTTTAAGTAGACTTGACTGCCTTTTGCTGACAGGAGGTGGAAGTAACTGAAAAAAAAAAAGTGAAATAATCAAGTATATTTTTGGCTTATCCTCCATGTGTCATACATTAAGAAGTGTAATACAGACCTTTATTTCCATTGCACCACTGCTTCCTATGAGGTGGGAGTGCATTTTTGTTCACAGGTCACTGCTTTTCAGGAGTTTGAGGGACACATTACTTGAGTAAACATTGCTTAGAAAACATGAGTACTTTGGATCCCTGTCCCTCATTCTTGATCCACAACCATGTCCATACAAGAAAACAAACTTCCTTCTCTTTTCCGAAGAACATATCCTGGGGTGTTTAAAATACCCTTCACTGTCATTCTTGTGTCTGTTATTTCTTTATTTCTACCTTTTTCCCCCGCTTCATATCTATACAATTGTTATTTCCAGCACCACAGTATCCGAAGTCTTCCCTGCATTTATCATCTTAACACTTGTGGAAGGTAGGAGAGAACTAACCACCTATTTATAACTAGGACAGAGGGGAAAAAATGACCTGCCTGGAGTTATGCAGGATCTTGGTGGGAGAGGGAACAAAACCCAGCTCATTCCTTTCCAGAGCTTTGTCTTATGCACCAATATAAAAATACTTTTTTCTTTTTTTTTTTCTTCCCCCTTACAGAGGATGATTTTTACCAAGATTGCCATGGCAGTGCAGATGAGCACTGTGGTTTGTTTCAGCCGAAGAAAGGCCAAGGAGGACATCACACGGTACTGGCCTTGGTCTGAACATCACCCTCTCCCTTAAAGCACATGGTGAAGCCATTGGAGCTTCTATGTGTGTTGTTTAGGAATGATTTGTGGGCTTGCTTCTTGTTGTTGTGTTTCTTCAATCTATCACTGTGAATTTTGTTATAGCTACCATAAGGCTTCACATGGCCAGGAGTATTGCTGTCTCCTGCATAGATCTGTAGGGAACTAATCACTCCAGCAAAGGAATTTTAAAGCAGTAGTAGGAAAGACCATCCAGTAATCGGACAACAGCAACTTGATCAAGGCTGCGCCACAGGACGATATTATTTCAGTAATGTTTAAACACAAGGTAGATTTCCTATACATCTATAACCTTCAAGCTCTCATGTCCTTGTGCAGAAGACCCCTACCATCAGATACTTTTAGTGTCCTTATTTGTAGTATCTTGGTCAAGGACATAATTAATTTATGAACAAATATTGTGTCATCATATAAGTTACCATGAAATCACATCTGCATCATGACAACACTTTCTGGGTGAGATACTACTGGAACTTTCCAATTTAATGTAAATCCTGAGAACTAAGATGCAAAGAAGACTGCATTCCTGAGAATTGGTCCTACCTGCATTACCTGTTCTGAATTAGATATTTTCCAATGAAGGATGCAATTTTTCTTTGTAAGTGTTGCTCCACTGCCCTCCTTAGATCAGCATGGCTGCAGTGAACTATAACTGCAAACATGAATATTCAAATTAATCGTTCTGGCAATTTGTCTCACACTAATCTAGATGTACTCTGAAACATTTTTAATGCTTTTAATTGCCCATGGAAAAAAGTCGTCATGGTACTCACAAACTTGTGTACTATGTGTTTATACCTATACATGTACTGTGGCGCAAATACTCAATAGCTGGGAATTATTATCGCAACTTTGACTTCAGTAGTGTGACGATCTACGTATAAATATCTATCAGCAAAACCAGACTGGCCAACTGGAAATTTCCTCCATTTTAAATGACTAAGTTTTCAAGTGATTTATTTCTTTAGGGAGGTAAGGATAACTTGGAGAAACCAGAGTTACGTATAAACATAACTGCAGACTGATGTGTGTGTGTAGCCTTGTATCTATAGGAAGACCGATTTAAGGACTGATGGAGTGGGTGTAATGGGCAAAGCAACCCAACCCATGGGAGTGGCAGAGTGAAATTAATTTCCTACAATCCCATAATAGCACATTGCCTTTGAACAAAGTGCCATGCTCTTATAGGAACCTCAGTTGTGGGTGGCTCTCAAAGCCACATTAAAGTGACCTGGTTTCAGTAAGGTGCGTAAGCCCATGGGTAATTCAGCACTGTCTAGGTCCTTTGGACTCAGTGAAATGACTCACAAGTTTACAGTTATTGACATGTTTAAATAGATTTCTGAACTGAGCCTCTTATGAGAACACTTCTGCACAAAAGAAATGTGAGCATGTGAAATCTCCTTTCAAAGGTTGTAAAGAGCCCCTCTTTTTTAATGGGATGAGTGAACCCTAATGTTGACAGAGATCCTTGTTTTAGCATGTTCAAGAATTAGACACTTGGTCTGAATTATGTCATTTAGGCCTACTTGCATCTCTGGAACTGAAACCGTCTTCTAAAATAATTTTACCCAACAATCATATATTGGAAACAATTACAAACTAATGTGAAGTACAGAATTCAGGCAGAAGACAGAAGTTCATGTAGTGGATTATTCTCCTCAGCTGTCCCTTTTCTTTTCGTAAATAGATTTATTTATTTATTTGTAACAAAAGCAAACAGAAAGACCTTTGGGTCTGATCTCACGTATTTGGGGAATATAGGATATTTTGGCAAAACCAAATGTGCTATTACTTTGCACCCCTCGCCCCCAAATTAATCTATGCTAGGGAGTTGCAAATAATATCCCACTATGTATCTTCTGAGTGATAGGCATTAGTGACAACTTAGTTTTTGTTGCAATGAGTGTGCACACTGTTGCATGTATTCAAGATATTGAATGGTGGCTGTGAAGGATACAATGCTCCCGGTCAGTGACTTCTGAGAGAAGTAAAATATATTGTGTGGCCATAATCCCATCCTCATGCAGATGACTGAGCTTCTGCTTTCGTACTTCAGACAAGATCAAACACAGTCTCGGAGAAATTCACTCATAATAGTCTTTAACACCTTTGGGATTTATGTCTTAAATAATGTTTTTATATCTACTTTTCACAGGGGTAGTTTTGTGGAGACAATGTCAGTGCAAGCAAGGTGCTTTGCACACACTACCTACTCTGAAACCTTGACTTTTTCTAGGGAATTAAGTTGGGGAGTCATGTGGCTAGGTGAAATGCAATGCTATCTGTAGCTGTCTGGTCTTAGTATTTGAAAACAGCTTTGAGCACACTACCCACTTCTACTGTGCCTTAACTATTCATGTTTACGTAGAGTTGCTTTCTGACAATATATTCCATTGCTTGTGGCAGCTTTTCCAATGACTGTTGAAGATATGATGGTTGTATCATGTTTACTGATAACCATATTTAGCATTATGTAGGTATGGATATGAACCTCTGTCTGTTATGTCCATGAGCCTTAAATTAAAATTCAAAATGTGGATGAGGTCTGTGTAATCCAAGCTTCAGAATACAAATTTGCATTTTAAAGCAAAACGGTTTACCGAGTTTATAAAAAAAAGATCTTTGTAGTTTTCATAATTAGCAAAGTATACAGTGATGTGACTACATCTAATGCCAGCACTGTGTTTCCTGGAAGCTCTGAGATTTTTTGAGATCTACAGAGTAAACCTGGATGCTTTGTTCATTACAGATTTCATAAATGTGAAAGTCAAAAAGGACCTTAAATCATTTAGGTTAGCTTCTCGTATAGGCTAGAAAATTTCAACCACTTGCTCCATAAAATCGGCATCAAGGGATGGAGAACCAAAATTTCCCTTTGTGGTTACCTCTAAACAGTATACTTTTCATCTCCCTGTCTAAAAGAAAGAATAAAAAGAGAGTCCTGTCTCTAGTTCGAACATAACTGGTTTTAACTTCCACCCCTTTGTTCTGTCTGGGCTTGTTCACTAAATGTTAACAAACCCTTTACAGAGTTTGGTATTGTGCCTAGGAAGGTATTAATAGATAGCTTCATGAAGTCACCTGCGGATGTCTGTCTGGTAAGTTATGACCTCATTGTGTCTCTTGGTGGAAGTGATGTTTGGCGCTCTGTCCAGGGCCAATAACGCTGAGCATGCGAGGAACCTGCTGGTCACTCCAGAGACAGGCGATGCCAGTGCTGAATTGGGCCCCGTGCTTGCAAAAATGTTATTCTAGAGATAAGCGCAGATTAGAATTCTGTACTTTGTAGCTCAAGGAGTAGTTTAAATCAGCATAAACTGGCACCAGCACTGAAAGATGCAGTACTGTCCCTCTGCTCCCTTGTGCTGGCACCAGTGCAGGGTGGCCTGGATCAGAATGGGTCCAGCTGAGAGCTAACCCAGTTAATAAAAGGAAAAGAAAAGAAAGAGGCCAAACAGCATTAATTCCTTTCCCAGATCAGTTCCCTCCTTATGTTTTACTATGTGGATGCCCAAATTTTTGTGCTGACGGAGTGCGGTGTGCAACACAGGAAAAAGCGAGCAGGTAGAGGAAGGCTGGATGACTTCTTCTGGTGTAAGCACGAGCTTATGCCTCCTTCAGAGGGTTTGTCAAACCACAGCCTTACAGGAACATAAATCAATTCACTGAACAATGCTCTGTGTGCTGTTTGGGGCCCCACAACTTAAGAAGGATGTTAAGGTTCTTGAATGCATCCAGAGGAGGGCAACAAAGCTGGTGACAGGGCTGGGAGGAATGTCCTCTGAGGAGTGGCTGAGGACTTTGGGCTTGTCTAGTTTGGAGATAAGGAGGCTGAGGGGCAACCTCGTCATCGCTCTCTATAGCTTCCTGAGGAGGGGAAGCGGAGAGGGAGGTGCTGAGCTCTTCTCCCTGGTATCTAGTGACAGGACACATGGGAATGGTTCAAAGCTGCTCCGGGGGGAGGTTTAGACTGTGGACATTACGAAGCATTTCTTTACTGAGAGGGTGGTCAAACACTGCAACAGGCTTCCTAGAGAGGTGGTCGATGCCCCAAGCCTGTCAGTGTTTAAGGGACATTTGGACAATGCCCTTGACAACATGCTTTAACTTTTGGTCAGCCCTGAATTGCTCAGGCAGTTGGACTAGATGATCATTGTAGGCTCATTTCTAACTGAAATAGTCTATCCTATTCTTAAGTGTTTTGAGCCTTCTTTGCCACTGCTGTTTTCCAGGTTTGTTTTAGAGTAAGGAGTAAAACAGAGCTTGAAGTTCAAAACAGGGTGAAACTGGCAGCTCTTACTTTGCTAGCTGTGTCCAGCTAATTACCTTACTATTCTAACTTGTTTTTTCTTTTAATTTAAAGATCAACTGGAATAACCCACCTGACCAATGTTATCAAGAAAAATCAGGTCCTGGGAACAATGCAAGCCCAGAAGAAGGGAAAACATCTGCAAAGAGCAATTTTTACTTGGAGGAGTTAGAGAAATACACTTTTTCTGTGTGGTAAGTAATCTCAGCATCAAATAGTTTCACAACCCAAAAGTATGCCTTATTATTGTATTATAGAGGTATCTACATTCAGATGAATGTTATTAGGCTGCAAAATGCAACGTATAGGTTGACAATTCCTAAGCAATGTCAGTTTGTCCCCTTTGTGCATGCATGTTATGATTACGACATCATATGCTATTTTTCCACCGAGCTCATTTTTCTGTGTGTGTGCTATTTATTTTTGTAAATGTTAAGTATTTTATTTTCTGCTTTTTGGTCACTGTGGCCTCTGGCCTTATTTACAACATGCAGACCCTGCCTGGAATTCAGAATTACTGATTTCCTTGTTCTTTCCTTCCCAATAGAACTTTACAAATAACAGTTAACTTTTTCTTCACAAAATCATTGTGAAGTAAGGAAGGGGTGTTATTTCACCTTCACAGATAGGGATATGAAGTAAGATATTTTTAGCGCTTAGAAGTAACCAAAGACTTGGATTTTCTTTGACTCCTTAGTATTGTTTATGATTGAAGTTGATTAGAAAAAATTTGGAAACATTTTTTGTCTGAGAATGCAATTTTGACATTGTTGCGTTGCTTTGAGAAGCTGTGTCAGGGGAAGAAATGAAAGAGGATTTCTAGCAAAATCTTTTCAGCATTTTAAGAATGTGCTACCTTTCTTGGATGTTACTTTAAATATTATTACTTTTCTCTGTTATAAAATACACATATGGGGAATGACTTAAAATGAAAAGATAAATTAAAGTGAAATTAAAAAGGCTGCATCAAAATGAAATCTTTTCATTTACTTGTAATTATTTCTCCTGGGATTTCATCTTCAAGGTAATTGCAAATGTTGGACGGTTATTTGTAACTAGTAGAAAACAATGAAGACCCAAGCTTTCACTAAATGAAATGATCTGATAGTCTTTCACAAAGCTCTGTATTGTGTTTTGAATGTTCAAAACCCAGCTGTAATGTACATCTCTGGCACCTATGGTCTTCTGCAAATCAGCCCCTAGAGTTTCAAATAAAGCATCCAGAAAATAAACATAAGAATAAGGTGGATGTCTGTGAAAATTTAGTTTTAAATGACTTCCCTATGAAAACATTTGAAAGCAGGATTATCTAATCGGGCAAGCGAAGCAGCCTTCAGCATCACTAGTCCTATCATTCCCTGCTCTCACTTGCTGCATTCAGTTGGTGCCTTTAAAGTCTGGCAGAAAGTTAGGTAGAGACCATACAGATACAAAGTGCATTTTCACTATAGAAATCTGAACTCTACCCTAGAGGTGGTCAGCCCTGAGTATTGTAGGAGGCAGCAATCAAGTGGAAAAATAACACGCAATCATATAATTAGACTGCCGTAATTCTACTGAATTAATCGTGGTTATTTTGGACAATTAAGGACTCCCCCATCCTGGCCATAATTTAAGAATAGATTTTAGAGTAGCAGTGCTCATCCAAATATCCCTGCCAGCTCCACTGTTTTATTTTACCTACCTCAAATTTCAAATTAAATTAACCAAATTATCATTAACCCTTTCTATCTCAAGGTGCTTGCTTTCTGTGGCAGTGAACTTCACTGTCTCTCTTCTGTGTCTTGCAGAATTACAGTGATACAATTAACGTTTAAAGTCAGCAGCATTGATCTGTTATTCTTTTCAAAGTTGTTCAGCTTTAAAGCATCGGGAAAGGGGCCCAAGTCCATCCTTTCTTAGCACTGAAGCACTCCTGGAGCACATACTGGTTTCGGGTTTTGAAGCCCATGGCTTCTGCAATTGCACAAGGTGCTCAGAGGAGCAGAGGGAACAGGCATCTGTTTAAGTTGGCATGCACCTTGCTGTCTGATTTGGGGACCAAGAAAAAATGACAATTCTTTCTTCCTTTTGCTTTTACTTTTCCTTTCTTTGTCCTTTCTTAGGAAGCCCAGTTGACTTTGGAGCCCCATGCCTGTGGGGACACTGGCTTTGCTAGGGTTCCCTGGTGGGGCAGGGGTATGTCTGAGCACAGTAAGTTACAGGGCATGAACCGTATATTTTCCTGGTACAAAACAAAGGCTACAGGGCATGCTTCATGGTAACTGTGCTGCCCATCCTTCTGTGAAGACAGCTGAGACTAGTATTTTATTATTTCAATATGCTATTCCATTTACTGTATCTGTTACCCTATTTGAAATAAGGACAAGCGCTTGCTTTATTTACTTATTTATTATGTGAAAGTGCCATGAGGTTAGAACAAAACAGAATTTAGAGAGCATTTCTTTGCTTTCTGCTCCACTTGTGGTAAAATGTCATCTTTATCAGAAAGAAAAAAATAGGAAAACAAATTACCTCACTCTTGGTCAGGTAATATAGATATTACACTTAGCATGCCATGTAAACAATGTGTCCTTAATAATATTTTTTTTTTAAACTTAGAGTTACTTCAGTTTCCCTGTGTGATTGAAAGAGTATTTGATACCTTATGAGTTGTTAATTCCATTTGTTACCATACCAGCATGATGTTTCAGTTGTTACTCACTTCTGTCTGTCTCTTCTCCTTTTCTTCTCTCCGACTTTCTCCATCAAAGGGCATCAACTCCTCTTTGTCTGTTTCCAGACCTTCCTCTCTGTGAGGATTGCTACCTTTTAAAAAATGCAATGCAAGATAATTAGCTACTACAAAAATTTTTAATAGGACTGTAGATCTGGGGGCAGCTTAGATCTCCATAAACTTCAGAGTTTTAGATGCTCCAAGATGTAATCTGAGCAATTTCCTTGATCTTTTATTGCAACTGGTAAATCCTTTATTGGGCTCAGTTATTTTACAAAATCCTCTTTAAAAACAAAATCCCATAAAATGTATTTATCATAAAATACTGCAAGACCAACAGTCTTCAAAGTTGTACATATCCTGTATTAATTAAAAGCTAGTGTTGTACTGTGACAAGTTAAAAGTATGCGCTCTGTCTCAGTCTCTCTCTCCCTGCCCCCCCGCCTCTCCCTGTATTTTTTCCTCTCTCCTTTCCTCTCTCTCATCTTCTCTCTTCTTGTAGGGCTTGCCAAAGGGGAGATTGGCGAGTACGAGCAAAATATTCTTTTGTGATCACAAATATTTTTCTGATAATTGTGATTTTTTTTTTTTGTTTGTTTCCATTGCCGTAGCATGCTTGTCCTTTTCCATTCATATTAATTTGACAGTGGTGTCTCACGTCCGTAGGCCATAGTCAAACCTCCTTACAGTGGGCATTATACACATATGTAATAAAAAGATCATTCTGGCTGCAGAAGCCCGCAGCCTTCAGCTTTGATCTTGCAGCCTACACAAGTGACTTTTCCTCTGTGCCCACATACAGCCTTGCTGAAAGCAGCAGGCTTTTGCTTAGGTCCAGTGAATCGCTGGTGAGGGGGAAGAGTCCAAAACATAAGATGAGAGAGAAGAGGTTAAGACAACAGACAAACGTGGTCGCGCATTACAGGGAGGTGCACGCCATCGATGTGGTCAGCCGTGGTCACAGCCCCATAGCTGCTAAGCAGCCACTGGGCGCTTTGCAGACCTTCCTGGAGAGCCGACCCCAGGACCTTGCCTCCCACCACGGCATCTCTGAACCTCCCTTCTCTCAGAAATTTGTGTTTCTGGAACTAAAAGCCTGTGTAACCTGCAGCAGAACATGAATATTTTTAGTGGCTATTGACTAAATAAGACAGGTGCAATCTATAACCTTGAGGGAGAAAACGTTTGGAGGAATTTTGACCCTTGCAGCCCAAAACCTGCTGTCAGATGCTTTCTAGCCCTGTTCTTCTGTTCCCTGAAACAAGCAAAATTTGAGGAAAAAAATGTTCTTCATGGCTATTTGTCACTATAAAATCAGATTTCCTGAAAGTGCATAATAAATACAGATCTGAGAAATAATTTCAGCACTTCAGCACTTTAACGCTGCTTTTTATGCATAGTTTTAGAGGAGATAGGAAAAAAATTGCAGATTTCAAAAACTTTTATCTGTCTTAATACAAGAAAAATAATGACATAAACACTTTCTGTGACTCTAGGAATCTTCAAGCTTGAGTTTAAATATAAGTAATGAACTAGCAGTTTCAATCACCAACAACTTATCATCAAACATAGCTCTTAAGGGTTAATATTACACACTAATATAAAAGTAACGATCATCCTTTGTCTCCATGCAATTAGCTTTTTAACAACGTGCCTGTAGCTCATACCCAGGCTAAATGCTGCTTTGAAATATTTTTGCTGAACTCCAAACGTGTTAAGCTGACTCTGGCCAGCTCCTGTAAAAATAATTTATTGTAGGGCGCTGCCTTTTGTGGGGAATACCCAGCGCCCCGTGCAGCCATGCCATGCGATGCCCATGGTAGCTTGGCTGCAGGCTGGTAGGAGCAGCATCAGTGCAGGATCAGACAGCATCTTGAGACAGGAGATGAGCTGGCATCCCACTGCATGCAGGCATCAGTAAGAAATAAATCCTACCTAGATTTATATTCTCGCACCTGTGAAATCCAGGGGTGTGGGCCAGGCTTTGGTTCTCACTTGCAGCCATCAGGAGCAGATGCAGCCCTGGTCCAAGAGGAGTAGCAAGGGGAGGGGGGAGAAGAAACAGGCTCTTGGCAGCATATGCCAGCCTGGGCAGGGCAGAGGTAGTTGAAGACGCCTTTGCAACCCTGCCTCTGCACCTGTAGCCTTTATGATTTTACCTGCTGGAGTTTTTTTTTGGCCAAATTGATGAGGACACTGAGAGGCAGGAAGAGTTAACTGTAAACAGCACAGTATAGTAAAGTTGTTTTTTAATAAAAACAATAAACTTTCCCTTTACAATACACATGTGATTTGACATTGAAATAAATGCAGATGCTTCTTTGCTTGGTGTATTCCCTGTTGTGCTTTCTAAAACACCTTCACATATGGTTTGCCTCATTCCTGTGAAACTGCTTGTTGTTTATGTCATACAAACAGAACAGATTGAATTTACACCGAGTAAGGAGGGTGATGAATTATACATTGGAGGAAAATCCTTGTCTGAGTGTTTAAAATTTGTTCAAAATTAGTGTTGCCTGTTTAAAAAGTTTCCCTGGATTCTCCCTTGAGCTCTTCTAAAGATTTCATTAAAATAAAAAAAGGATTCTGTGGCTGCCTATAAATGCAACCTTTTATTCAAATATGTAACATTTACCTAAAATCAAAGGTCAAATTTTACCAGTTTTTTTATAGCTGTCCTAGCAGGATCTGCTTCATGCACTATATATAAAATATTGCCATTAAGAGTAGGCATTCAACTTTCTTTGTGAAAAGGAGACTAGCTCTTTATTGTTTGCTTTAAAAAGTGCTAATAATTTAAAAATTACTTCAAGAAACAGTTTCTCAGTAACTTCTCATAGTCCACCTAAACCGTATTTCATTGTTTCTAATGCCATTTTGAAGTGGAATCTAGTTAATATTTTTCAAGTTGGCGGTTCAAAGGCCACGCTTTACCTCTTAGGAGAAATCAGAAATCCCACTGTTTTCTTTGAATGCCTTCAAATCTTTCACATGTCATTCCTAAAAATGCTTAAGCTTTGGCTGTGTGAGCATAGAGTGTCACCAGGATTGGTCCTGATTCTGTACTCTTTGTGGGAGTTTTGTTTTGCAGGCAAGTCATAGCAGGACACAGGTCATGGATTTTTTTTTTTCATGTATTCAGATGTCAGATCGGCATTTACATTGGTGCATGTCCTCACATCTGCAGATCGAATTTTTACATCAGACCAGTACATATTTCTGTGGAGTTTTTGCTTTAGTCTTAGTTTTGTCAGGGATTTTTCTGTAGCAGTAAAAATTTACTTTTTGGAAACTTATCCTATGGGCAAATCATTAAATACAGCTATGTCATCTTTCCTATTCCCTGTGATTTTTCTGAAGCTGTCTGTTGCTTCTTTTATTATATAATTCGTAAATGGGTAAAGTCCATTGAACTGCATACATTTAGAGAAACTGTATTTCTTTGCTGTCTTGTGCAACTGCAGAATTATATCCCTGTACCAGCGCATTGTGGTAAAATGGTGCAAGCGAAAGGTGAATGAGAAATAAGGTGTATCTCCTGCTGATGATTCAGATGTAGAGGTGAAGACAGAGGGGACCAAACTGATTGGAAAAAAAATTGAAATCAATAAAAAGGTGCAGGCATCTGGAGTCTGCTCCCTCTCTGTCCAAATTCAGGTTATGTAGTTTAAATGGCAGAAGAACATAGATTTGGGGATTCAGACTTAATGAGAAGTTTGTAAATCCTGGGAGGTGACTAGCAGATTAGACAATCAAAAGCATGGTTCCCTTCATATCCTAGCAGTGCTAGAGAGAAAGCTGGGTGTCTGTATTTATGAATTCTGTCTTTGGTCCCTCCTATAGTAGCCTGCTTAAATATTTTTAGCCATGCTCAGCTTCAGCAAGTTATGGACGTTAGGGACCCATTCTAGCTACAACCCACTCATTTTCATGGATTATGCAATATTTACTATTGCCTAAATTGCCTTCAGTTTTTCCCCAATATTAGGATGCCTTAAATTATGTCAAAATTTATCTAAACTGCTGGAAAAATAGGAAATAACAATTTAAGGATTGAAAATGTATGCTAAGGAAACATGAGTCTCTATTCAGAACTGTCTTTTACAGGGGTCTTTTGCAAAGCCCTCCAGTGTCTATGCACACATTTGCTTTTGCTGGAATTTGATGACGTTATGGTGACAGGGGTACATTTACTATTATGAGTACCTTTGGACTTCAGTGCAATTATGCTCAACAATAATTTTATTTATATGTTCAAGATGATGAAAAGAATTGGCAGCCGCTGCCCTTCCTCCTGCAGGTTCCAGACCTGCAGAACGCCACTAGCTGAGAGCTGTCCTCGAGCAATGGAGAGGAGAAATTAGTGACACAAATCACTCAGTTGAGAGTGTGAGTTGAGAGTGATCAGTGAGTGATCACTCATTGAAGGTGCCATGGAGATGTTTGTTTGTTTCTTTCTTTCTTTCTCCTTTTTCTTTTTCTACTGGCTTTAATGTTTTGAGCAGAAAGGAGCAGTGAGCTCAGTCCTTCAGCAACTTCAGTATGAAAACCAAGTTTTTCCTAGAGATCCTGGAAAGGGACTTGTGTGGTTGCTATATGATTATACATGATGGAGCTGGAAGAGCAGGCAAATGCTCCCTGACACTGGAGCAATTCTCTGTTTGACCTAGCCCTCTCCAGGAAAGCAGGTTTAGAATTACCTGCCAAAACGCTTTTTTCCCCACTCTCCTTCTCCCCCTTAGAGAATTCCTATTAAGTACAAGTGAAAGAAGATTGTTCAAATTTGGCAATAGTTAGGGGAATGCTGTGTATTATGGTAGAATATGGCTATCATGCAGCTTTTTGACAGAAAAAATGAGTTTCTCTTTTTAAATACTGGGAATGTTGACTCTCCAGACAACGAGCAGCCTGGGTTCCCAAAGTTATTGGAGTCTTTGCCACGAGGGCAAAGTGCCTCTGAGAGAGTATTGCCAGCATTTCTCCCTCACAAGCATTTCACCCCATTCAGCCTTGATTCCTGCTCAGCACAAAAGCACTTTTTGACATAGCTGAGTTGCTCTTTAGTTTATTCAGACTCATAGGAAGGTAGAAGACTTGGCAAGCTGGCTGTGAAGCATTGGGTAGAGAGAGATATGGTGGTTGTTTGTCATTTAATACACATTTTGTTTTCATGAGCTAGAAAAGATGACATTACTGATGACTAGTGGAGAAAAGCAAAGCTATAAGTGTGCCATACACGGTCATCTCTAATGAATAGAATGAATAAAAATAATAAGTGCATTACATAGCTAACTGTCACATCTTCAGGGCACTACAGTAAATAAGTGGGAGTTATACATGTGCATTAGTAGCAAAATGGGTACCACACTTTGGATCCTATTGAGTACAGTGTGGAGAGAAAAATATGATAGATTGCTGCTTTTTATCTGTCACTGCTGTGGCACAGAAGCATAGACCATATGTATGTAAAATGACTTTGTTATTTCAGTAAATTCTCTAACTCTTTCTGTTGTAGCCTGTAGCAAAATGAATAAGTAGCTGAAGATCCTGGTGGGATAGTTCTGAATCTATCAGAATAAAATACCTCTGCAGAGGCATAATTATTATTAAATATATAGTGATGTGTGACAAAACAGCCAGATAAGTTAAGAGGGTCTCTGCTTTTACAGGCTTACAGCATAAACTGAGACATTTTGCAAAGGGTGGGAACAAGAAGCTGTGATGGTAAGCTGAAAAGAGCAGAAGCAGGAAAGTTTGGGCAAATATGGGCCTTGTAACTGCTGACTCGTTTTTCTTGACTCAGAGGTGATGATAAAAGTGTGGATGACTGTCAAAATCATCCTCCTCAATCACCTAGCGGGACCAATATTTCACACCATGTATTTTGTCCTTGCTTTAGGTGGAATGCAGTATCTCCCTCCCTGGCAATATCAAATTGGGATGGGGCGGAGATGAGAAAGGTGAATAAGAAAGGACAGAGGGCATCTGCCATTTGCCTGACCTTGGATCCAAAAATCCAACCCAACCTGCTAGGCTTGGGAGTCTGGTTATGAAATTCTGAATAAGCTACAATCTGTCTGCCTTTTGATTTAAGGGGAAGTCCAGCAAGCAAGGAATTTGCAGTAGTCCTGCTTGAATGTTATGAAGGTGTGGATCACCGCCTTGAGCTTAGTTTTAAAGAGTCTAGGTAGCTCTCTGGCATGCTTTGTCCTTGTAAGCTTCTCGGACTGGTACCTGGATCTATCCCAGTTTTTGTTTTAGGTCTCCGCTGAGAGATAATGACTGAAAACATGCCAGATGGTTTGTTTTATGGGGTTCACAGTGATGACACTCCTCGTTCAGCCATCCTTGCAGCTGTATTGGATGCTGCGTCTTTCTCACAATAAGCAGAGATGCCCTCTCTGACTGTTAATCCTCCAGTCTAAACAATTGCAGGGGAAGAGAGCTGGGGATGGAAAGAAAAAATCCCATTCCTTCATCAGTCCCATTACTCAGAAATAGAGGACAAGCTATTTTACAGAGCTTTTAACTAACTACTGATGTAATTTGTTCTGCATTGTTTGCCCATTAATCCAAAAATTACTGTTCCCTTTGAAGCTTGCTTTATGTAGAGGAAACAAGGCCACCCTTAACCATCATGTGTATCATTTTATGCAGGGTAACTGTCTGGTTGTATTTGCCTTGCATTTCAGTTAAATGTAGTACAGGGGCCTTCTAGCATCTTTGGTTGTTTGGTAAGTTATAGTATTTCAAAGCTGGAATCATTTCCATTTCAAAACATTGCATCGTGATCCTCAGCTTCTAAAAGACACTCGGATGTACGTTCATGCCACAAGTATTCAATTTAGCCTTAGACATGGCAGGAATTTTGAGGAAAGGAAAGTCTCTCTTGTCTCTGAGTATCTGCCTTTCCCTCTCTGGCTTTAATGTACGTACATCGTGTTTAGAGTTTGACATACAAAATGGAAGAGCGTGAAATATACATATTCAGTCCAGTTCATCATGTGAAAAAGCATCCACTATCCCACACAGTGCGTGTGGAGAAATACTTCCCTGTCTGCATATGCGTTATATACGTAGGTACATGAACTATTTGAAAACAGTTCCCAGTTTTCCTGGAGGTAGCTATAAGAACCAGCATCTCCACTGTGGTAGTGTCTCTCTTATTCCTCAGCTTTCAGGAAAAATAGGATAAATGAAAGGTTTAGCAACCATATGCCTATATTTTTTGCTCAAGGCCAAAACTGAATAAAT